>VSMD01090856.1:0-14550 GCA_008750895.1 Mirza zaza | reverse complement strand
CCCCTTGCCCAGCCCTGGCTAGAGCCGCACCCCCATTCCCCTTCTGACGGCGTCGGTGTGGTGAGGAGGGCAGTGGGGCTCCCGCCCTCTCTGGGGGGCCTGGCCGCGCCCCGCAACTTAGGGGCCTGTTTCCTTAACTGTGGGAAGCATCGTGGAATCAGGGTCGACGTTAGCATCTCACACAACGTAGGTTCCGAGTTAGTGTGGACAATGTCTCTGTCGTCGTCACCACGGTCACCCACGAGGAAGGGACCCCAACAACGTGGGCTCCGCAGCACCCCGGTTCTAGGCCAGCCTGCTTCCTATTTAAGGCTGATCTGAAACTTCAAGGCAATGTCAGGAATGAGTTAAGAGAAACACAGTGGCTGCTCCCCTAAGACGCGTGTGGGGTGTGGCGAATGCCCCGGCCACGCCTGTGGTCTCCAGGCTTCCGGCCACGGAACCTCCCCACACCTGTGAGCAGATGCTGCCGACGCGACATCCAGTCCATAGGCAGTGGAGGGTCGGCGAGTGCGTTACCTGCGCAGGGCCAGGAGGAGCGAGTCACGTAGACGATGCGAGGTCTTAAGTCGCAAGTAACAGATGCTGACTTTGGCTGACCCGAGCAAAAGGAAAGAATGAATGAAGAAACAAATGAAAAATAAAGATTCCTTGGATGAATGCTGAGCTACTAATACCTAACAGGACGAATGGACGCGTCTCCCCTGGTCTTTGGGAATGTCCAGATCGGCCGCTTCCAGCTCTGCGTGTCCTGCGCAGCTTTGCCTTCCCGCAAGTGGCCTCCCACGCCCGCCGTCTGGGTCCCTGTCCCAGGAGAGGGCGGGTGAGTGGGCCGGGGCAGGACAGTCCCTGAGGGCAGGTGGCGCCTCAGTTGTGTCCACCAAGGCAGAGGAGGCTTGGGACCCGCTGCCCCGGTCCCTGGCATTGCAAATCCTGTGTCTCTCGAGGTTTCCAGGTAAGATTTCGTATTTTAATTTATTCTGTTTTGGCGGCCGCTGCCGTCTAGACTTGCTCCTTTTTAACCGGGATTGAAAACCTTTCAACCACAGGCAGAGGTGGGAAGTCGAGGAGTTTGGAGCTGGATCCCAGGCCAGTGGCTCTGGGCGGGGCGTGTGCACCTGCGGCTTCCGTCCACGGATGTCAAAGGCGGGGGTGGGGGTGGGGGGCTTAGCCCGGGGTCAGGCCCTGGAGCCGGGCACCCACGGGCCTCCTGCCAGCCGGAGTGTGGCAAGGCGTGTGCAGGAGCATCTCGCATGACGGAATTCCAGAACACGGGCTGCTGCTGGCCTGATGCCGTGGCTGCAGTTTCACCTTCAGTGTTCATCACGTAGGATGAGGCCGAGCTCTCCTTAACAATGCCCAGTTTAGTGAGGGTGCCGCCGCTGTGGCTACACCTCACATTCCACCCTTTTCCACCCGACAGGGAGCGGGGCGAGTTGGGCTGGTGGGAGCCATGGGACAGTGGTCCCTGTTGCGCCCCTGGGCTGAACAACCATATTCACAGGCATGTGCCCTGAGCTTGGGTGAGCGGGACCTTCCTTTTACAAAATAACAGCGACAAATATGCTAATTTTTTAAAGCGATCAGTGCAATTTTAGTGTCTCCCAATTGCATTTCTATGAAAGTGCATCAGTCCCCTCAGTACTGAATCAGGATCTTGCTGCCAAGGGCACCGCTGAGGATGGGTGAGACATGGCCGGTTCGGGGGCAGGTCTGTGACAGGTGGGGACAGGGATGGGCCCCCACTATGCAGTTGGGGGGCAGGTCTGTGCCAGGTGGAGACGGGGCTGGGCCCCGACTATGCAGTTGGGGGGCAGGTCTGTGCCAGGTGGGGATGGGGCTGGGCCCCCACTATACAGTTGGGGAGCAGGTCTGTGGCAGGTGGGGACAGGGATGGGCCCCCACTATACAGTTGGGGGGCAGGTCTGTGGCAGGTGGGGACGGCGCTGGGCCCCCACTATGCAGTTGGGGGGCAGGTCTGTGGCAGGTAGGGACAGGGCTGGGCCCCCACTATACAGTTGGGGAGCAGGTCTGTGGCAGGTGGGGACAGGGATGGGCCCCCACTATACAGTTGGGGGGCAGGTCTGTGACAGGTGGGGACAGGGCTGGGCCTCCACTATGCAATTGGGGAGCAGGTGTGTGACAGGTGGGGACGGGGCTGGGCTCTCTTGAGGACAGACACCAGGTTGGGGGCAGAGAAGGAGGCAGCTCCCGGTTGGCAGCTCTCGGGTACGTGGGATTGGGAGTGAGGCCCGTCCCCCATGTTGCTCATTTCGTCGTATTCACAGGCCCGAACTTCTGTGGGCTGCTCTCACGGAGTATCCTCTTTTATTTCTTTTTCTGCCTGGGAATCTTTGCAAGAACATTATCCCAGCCACGCTGTCGCCAAGGGGGCCCTGGGAGGAAGCCGACACGGTGCCAGCCTCTGCCAGGTTGCTGATGATGCCTGCTGCAGGTCTCTTGAAATCCCCCCACCCCTAAGAACAAATACTCACCCTTGCCCGGCAGTTTTCAGATGGGGCCGGACTGGCTCCTACCCCAGCCTGGCCGGGCCCAGAAAGGAAGGTCTTGGCCACCCTGATCTGCATTCGGTCTTGCCCTTGACCCCAGAGGTCAAGGTGGAAGTCGAGAAAAAGCCGGCTCTACTCAGCCCCTGCTGCAGGTGGCCATACACAGTGTCCTTGCACCACCACGGGGCCGCGGGGCCTCCTCCTCTGGTGGGGCACAGGCAGCCACACATGCAGAGCTCCTGTGAGCCCGGAACACGGGGTGCACGTATGTGTTAACGTGGTGTGGCACACACATGTGAGTTCTGTGTGTGCATGCACCTGTCTGCTGGTGTTGTGTAGAAGAAACTTGATGTGCAAGGACAGTCTAAGGTCACTCTGCAAGAAAGTGTCCTTGGAGTCACATCTAGCCAGGGCCCATTCTGCAGCCTGGCAAGGGCAACAAGAGACACATGGCGGCCACAGCTGGTGGGGAACGGAGCTGCCGGCGACCGGTGGGAGCTGGCCGCCCACCCCTCCTCCAGGAGCGCTTGGCCGGCTCCTCCGTCTGCGGATCCAGCCAGGAGGAGCCCGAGCGTCTCAGGAGCTGACTAACCGCCTAATTCATTTTGCATATGCTCCTTTTGGCTGGCACTGCCACCAACTGGTCCCTGGTCTGACCTGGTTAGCAGCGAAGGTAGGATGCTCCAAGGTTGTTCACATACACCCGGTTTCTGCTGCTTGGACTGATTTGACTGTTCAGTCCCAAAAAATAAATAAATAAAAAGTTAAATTTATTGAAGTCTGCACACAGTTGCTTGCAGTTGGCGAGGTCTTCATGCTGAGGTTTTTCCTTAAACTAATCTGGTTTGTCACACAGTAAACACAGGGTAAAAGTTAAAATAATTGGCTCAGTGACCCCCAGCACACCTTGGTTTTCCTAGAGCTCATTATTTTTTTAATTAGGGAATTGGAAACAGGGGACTGATTCCCTCCACGTTAGTTTATTGATAAGAAACAACAACCAGCTGATGACAAAGAGATATTTGATATCGGGCAACGGATAGAAATCCAACTTCCCTTGGCTCAATTAGGGAAACATGTTGGCTCCAGTAACGGGAAAAACAGCAGGCAGGGCTGGATTCCGGAGTTCAAAAGCCCGCAGGAAACTTTCTCTCCATTTCCAGCCTCCGCCGGCCTTTGTGATTCGAATTTATTCTCTCCTGTTGCAACCACAATCAATCCGCATGGCAGAAAAAAGCTTAAACAAAGGCCAGCTTTCCTGTAGCTCATGATCACGCGCTAAGAGAAAGCTGCCTCCCAAAATACAGGCTGAAGAATCCCGAGGGAATGTCGGCCCTGTCTGGGCCACGTGCTCATTGAGGTGAGGGGTCTGCTCGAGGCCGTAGCCCCGCCAGAGAGAGCTGATTGGGGGGGGGGCGCTCAGGACAGAAGCCCCAGACTCACACCTGCCGCAGGTCTCTCCACACACTGCCGGGCCCAGAGTCCTCTGCAAAGATGGTAACTCAGGTCAACGGAGGGTACGTGTGTGTTACAGACTTATGTGGGAAATTGATAGGTCAAAAACACGCTTTAAAAATGTTCACCAAGGCCGAGCACGGTGGCTCACGCCTGTAATCCTAGCACTCTGGGAGGCCGAGGCGGGAGGATCGCCTGAGCACAGGAGTTCGAGACCAGCCTGAGCAAAAGCAAGACCCCCGTCTCTACAATAAATAGAAATAAATTAGCCGAAGAACTAAAAATAGAAAAAAATTAGCCTGGTGCGGTGGCATGCGCCTGTAGTCCCAGCTACTCGGGAAGCTGAGGCAGCAGGATTGCTTGAGCCCAGGAGTCTGAGGTTGCTGTGAGCTAGGCTGACGCCACGGCACTCTAGCCCGGGCAACAGAGTAAGACTCTGTCTCAAAAAAAATTTTTTTTTCACCAACTAAACCTTAAAGAAGTGAGCGCCGCAACATGCTCAAATACATGTCAGCTGTCAGAGTGCAGAGGCGAGAGCGTTTCTGTCCCTGGCAGGGCGTGCGGGCACAGGTTGCAGCGGCTGACCCATGCGAGGAGCGATTTTCCCAGACCAAACACCTGCTGGTTCTCCAAATGAATATGTAGTTTATCTCAGAAACTTCACCTCTTAGAATTTATTCCACAAATGGATAAGTCTCACGATTGAGGGGAAAATACGTGCATTTGGGCCTTTATTCCTGAAATATTAGAAAATTTTAAAAGTTGGAAAAATACGAACATTCTTTATTTGATAGCATGTTAAATGACTTATAATATTAATGCATACATTCATTGAAGTCACGAAAAAAGTTAGTTCTCCACTCACTGATGTGGAAATATGCACAAGACATGCACGCTACATGAGAATGTGCAGAGACAGTCCAGTTTGTGCTTTTTATTCTCTCAGATCTTGGTGCGAGAGAACGAGAGGACAGAGAGTGTGTTGAGAAAGGCCGGAGCAGCCCAGGTGACACATGGTCCACATTTACTCCACGAGTTAGTTCCTCGGTGCTGGGGTCAGGGCTGCCTGTTGCTCTCCACGGCTTCGGACAACACCTTGGATGCCTATTCTTGGAAGCACGTACGTGGGTCCGTCTCTGGAGCATAAAGTCCTGGTGGGATTCTGGCCGATACAAGGCATTTGGTGCATGTGGCCAGTTTCCTTCCAGGCCAGCTGGGCCACCTCTCACCTTTGCTAGGAGAGTGTGGGGACGCCAGGCTCTTTCCCGCCCTAAAACGTTGACCATTGTAACAAAAAAGTCAAAGCCTTTCACTGCAGGATGCCAGTCTGCCCGCAGACCTGGGCGGCACACTGCTGCTGTTGGTTTATGGCCTTGGACAACCCCTTCAAGAAACAACACAAACCCCTTTATCAAGGAACAATGGGCATAGAACGCACTGCACATGTGCAAAGTGCGTGACGATAGATTTGACCACGAGTGCGCTCCTGTGAAGCCAGGGCCATAGCCGGAGAGTGGACACGGCACCCCTCGAAGCTCCTCCTGCTCCTCCCGGAAGCCCCCATCCCCTCCCACCCCTCCACCCCGATCAACTGCTGCTCCGGCATCGGTTAATACCGGTTAATTTGCATCTTTAAGGTGTTATGTAAGTGGAATCATTTTGTCTGGCTTCTCTCGCAGGACATGCTTGTATAGAGACACAGCCGTGTTGTCGTGGGAGCTGGTGGTGGGGGACATTGCTTGTTATTGCCGCCTAGGGCTCCACGCTGCGACAGGCCACCATTCCAGTATCTGTCTGTCTGTCCATGATAACTGGGTCGTTTCCAGTTTGGGGGGATTGCAAATAAAGTTTCTGTGAACGTTCACGTACAAGTCTTAGTGTGGATATTCATCGAGATTTCCTTCTCTTTGGAAAATACCTAGGAACAGAATGTCTGGATGATGCACGTGGTAGCTAAATATTTGACTTTTTTTTTTCTTTTGAGGCAGAGTCTCACTCTGTTGCCCGGGCTAGAGTGAGTGCCGTGGCATCAGCCTAGCTCACAGCAACCTCAGACTCCTGGGCTCAAGCGATCCTCCTGCCTCAGCCTCCCGAGTAGCTGGGACTACAGGCATGCGCCACCATGCCCGGCTAATTTTTAATATATATTTTTAACTTGTCCAGCTAATTTCTTTCTATTTTTAGTAGAAACGGGGTTTCACTCTTGCTCAGGCTGGTCTCAGACTCCTGACCTCCAGCGATCCTCCTGCCTTTGCCTCCCACAGTGCTAGGATGACAGGCGTGAGCCGCCGCGCCTGCCTGACCTGATATTTAACTTTTAAAGAAACCGACAACTATTTTCCAAAGTGGCTGCGCTTTCTTATGTTCCCGCCAGCCGCGAGTGGGATTTCCACTTTCTCCACACCCGCACCAATACCTGCTACCATCAGCATTTCAATTTTAATAGGTATGCGATGATATCTCATTGTGGCTTAAGGGGAGTCCGGTTTTAATTGACAGTCACGCAGTTACGTGGGTGTGGACTATTTATAAAAATACAGTGCATCGAACACTTTGGTGAGGTCATTCGAATATATACCGTATTAACTTTTGTCGTGAGATGTCATAATCCTGTTGGAAAGAGCTATAAAGTCTGCAGGGCATGTGTTTCATGCAGTTTTTACGGTTCATTTTGTTTTAGATAATGCTTTAAACATCGCACAGCATCTCCCGTTGTTCCATGGGTAGAATTCTGAATTCTGCCTCCATAAAATTGCTGAGGAATACGCTATTGCAATACTTACATTTAAACTTTATTAAAATGCCAGAGTTTGTGTTTAAACTTTATTAAAATAGGCTGTTGCATGTGCGAAAATGATAGTCCGTGATACCGAATTATTGTTTTTATTTCAGGGAATTTGCAATGGATGGAATGCATGTTTGCAGAAGGTGCTTCAGAGCCCAGACATCTTGAGTTTTAGATTATAGATACCTGGGAATCCACAATTTATTTCTGCTGCGCCCATCACCAGGTGCACACAAACTTGCACGCACGTGCACACACATAGAGTTCAGTGGGAAGGGGGTGGTCCCAGCCGAGGAGGGGGGAGTGGGCTTCCCCAAGGGGACGGGTGGGAACGGGCGCTGGGGAGATGGTGCTGGCAGCAGCCACGCCTGGGGACGTGCAGTCCAGGGGTGTCTGATCGCAGAGCCTGAGCCCTGCGCAGAGCAGGGGCGGCGTCCACTGCTGAGAATGGGGTCTGCAGTGCGATCGGCGCCCTCCGCCCCACGTGAGTTGCTGGAGGCAGGCACACTAGGCTGAACGGTCGCCACGAGGCCCGCACGGCGTGGTGCCCAGACGGCTGGACTGGGGTGGGCACTCGGTGGCGGAGCCACAGCTCAGCAGGGGAGACGGGTTTATTTTTTTCTCTCCCCGTTCATTATGGCAAAACAGCAAGTTATCGTTAAGTCTTTCCTCTTCCTGGGAATGAGCCTTTCCTTGACAACGTGCTTCTGAGCATCTTACACAGTGCCGCATGAGGAGTTCCCGGATCCGGTGCAGCAAAGCTCCGTGGTGTGCAGGGACCACGAGGAATCCCGGGTCCGAAGGTGCCCGAGCGCGAGGGGTGGGCGTCCCATTCCGGGTGCCGCCTCTCGCTCTCAGGGAGTGGCGCAGCCACAGCGGGGCTGACCCAGGGCAGGACCCATGAGGAGGTGAGGATGAGGATGCTTCAGCCAGCAGTTTGGAGACTGAAGTGCTGACTTAGCAGCCAGCCACAGTTTGCTAGGCAAGCCCTTGGCCGGATGAGTCTCCTGACAGCCAGGTGTGCTCCCCACGCGCTAGCGGGGTGCTCCTGCTCCCCCCGCCCCAGGTCTCACGTTCCGTCCCTGCCCTGCTCTCTGCTGCCCTGGAGCAGGCCAGGCCTGGCACGAGCATCTCTGGCGGTGGCAGCTGCGCCTACAGCGGAGACCTGTGACCGGCCGGGCCCGTGTGCTGCACCAAGACCACATGCGGTAGGTGCTCGGTGGAGGGAGGAGCAGAAAATAACTAGCCACATTTTGGAAACACTCTCCCAGGTTAAGCATACGTCATGTTAGCCAGTTGAGTAAGTATATTGAAACCAGAACCAAAATGGTATTTATGATAAAGAGATCGGCTACTCAATGAACCTGACACTCGTCCACATCAGCAAAGCCCATCAGACCCCTGCTGGGACCTGGGAAGGCACCACGTGGGTGACATTTCGCAAAAGCAGCTGCCCGAGAGGAAGCTGCCCACTGGGCCAGTTAGAGCTCAAAGCCAGGCGCGGTGGAGAGTGAGGAGTTGCCACCTTCTTGTCCAGAAAGGTGGACACGAATGTGTCCCTAGATTTAACCTAAAAACATACATTTTTAGGTTAAATCTAGGGAGTTACATTTAGCTCAGGGAAATGCAAACTTAGGGGAGAAATATTTTGCATATTCAGCATAAGCACACATACATAGGTATATTGCCACAGTTCTCAATCTATAGTCTATAGACTCCTGGAGTCCTCAAGACATTTCAGTGAGTCCATGAAGTCAAACTGTCTTCGTGTCCAGCACCTTCCTCCAGCAGGTCACTGTTCCCGAGCACCCCTTGTGGGCTTTCAGAACTGGCAGCCGCAATCCCGAGCACTGGGCGGTGGCTTTAGCCCCGCGGGCGCCCCAGTCTGTGCGTCCCAGCGTCTCCTGAGTGCGGACTTTCCCCCAGTGATGGCCTTTCTCCGCATCATCTTCTCGTAACCGTGGGAGAGACACAAAGCTGGGTGCCCAGGGCTGGTGGGGACCAGGCCCAGGCGCACAGTGGGCCACTTGGGCCGGCTGACCTGCAGACATGGCGTCTCGAATGGGAACACTCTTTGCACCTGTGCGGCGCGGGACGGCTGTGGCGCTCTCGCGTCCAGACCTGCCCGTGGAATGTCATCGCGCCGAGGCACAGATGGTGACAAGGGCGTTTGAGGCCACGGACCGAGCAGGTCTTATGCTTCCTGCACGTGATAGCTGCCTTCGGGTATTTCACGTGCAACTGGATTTGTCCCAGGACCGTTCCAGAAAACGGTCTTTATTCCGGGAACAGGAGCTCATCTCCCCATCCCTCCTGGCGCTGTAGGCGGGAGGCCTTTCTCGGAGCTGTCCTTGGTACCAGCCCAGTGTCTTCACCTCTTGAGAGAGGTGCCCAGGACAGGGACAGCGACCTGGGGTGGCCCTGCCCAGGCAGAGACCAGAAGAGCCGCCCCCTCTCCCTTGTCCTGGAGCCGGTAGGCGTCAGAACAGCTGGGAGGCCCGTGGCCCTTTCCACAGGTGACGTTTGGTGAGACAGGGAGTCAGTTTGGGACGGGCACGGGGGAAATCTTCACCTTTGTCTCAGATCTGAGGCTCAGAGACCAGGTGACCAAACTCCTCTGGTCGGCAGTGAGAGTGCCGGGAGACAGGGCTGGGTGCCACCAGCCACCCCGGCTCCTAGCCCACCCAAGCTGACCCCCCACCCCCACGCCGGGCTCCATTCCCCTCCCTGCCCCTCCCCCACTTCCCGTCATAGGAACGATGACATTGCCACGTCCTCCAGGTGATCCCTAATCAAACCGGAGCCTTAGAAGCGCCGGCGTTTCAGAGCTGGTCTCTGTCTTTGCTAACTGGGCTGACTCTCCCTTTCATCTGAAGCATGCCATCCTCTGGTGTATTTGCAAAAGCCCCCTTTGATTCCCTTTGTCTCATGTTCTCTAAGCGGATGTGCTGTGTGTGCTCTTCGTGCTGCCAGCAGAGGCGTGCTGAGGTGTGGGGTCAGGGAGGGGGGACCCCTGTCTGCAGAGCAGGCGGGGCAGGGGGAGGCTCTCCCATTTGTCTGTCCTTCCTAAGCTGCCTCCATCCCTCTTCCCACCCACCCATCCACCAGTTCTGTTTCCATCGGTCGTGTCTGCCTACTCAGGTCAGTGGACACGGGGTGCACATGGGTTTATGTGTTAAATCCTCTAAGGGTCAGTTGTCTTTTTATTTATTTATTTTATTTTTTATTTTTTTGAGACAGAGTCTTACTCTGTTGCCTGGGCGAGAGTGGCGTGGTGTCAGCCTAGCTCACAGCAACCTCAGACTCCTGGGCTCAAGCGATCCTCCTGCCTCAGCCTCCCAAGTAGCTGGGACTATAGGCACATGACATCACACCCAGCTATTTTTTTATTATTATTATTTTTAGTAGAGACAGGGTCTTGCTCTTGCCCAGACTGGTCTCGAACTCCTGAGCTCCAATGATCCTCCCTCCTCAGCCTTCCGGGGTGCTAGGATGGATTACAGGTGTGAGCCACCTTGCCTGGCCAATAATTGCCTTTGTAAACAACAGCAATGTTAAGTGCCTGTATGTGTTACGCACTGAATGTGCATTTTTGAGGGCTAGGGTGTGTGCAGTTTCACTTGCTCATTTTGCCATAAACCCAAGAGCTGTGTGTCATGCAGGCCGTTCAGTGGATACTGGAGGCTCAAGTATTTTAAAAGGTGACTCAGCCTGTGGGTGCAGCCTCAGGCAGCACAGCTGTGCCCAGCGCTCTCCTGAAACACCTGGCCTGGAATCGAATCCTCACACGCCTGCAAAGCTCACAGGAGTTACCGGTTAACGGCAGCACCGAACCTACTCACGAAGGATCATTCAGCACCTGCTGCTGGTCGGGCTGCGGCCACAGGATGAGGCTGTGAGGCCGAGGATCTACAGCAGTGTTCCCCAAAATGTGGGCCGGGAGCACCTCCTCAAGGTCGCCCAGCAAGGTCACCTCAAACGCAGTTTCCCTGAACCCCTCAGGTCCCCTGAGTCAATGCCTCTGTTGACTGACGGGGCCCAGGAATCCGCATTTTTAGCAAGCACTGCAGGTAACCTCTGTGCGTGCTAGAATAAGGAAACAAACCCTCGCGTAGAGATTCTCTGGGAGATACGGTGAGCGTCACCAATTATGGAAGTGACAGTGTGGGACCTCGAGCAGTCCTGGTCCAGTAGGGCTCGTCTCCATGGGCACCCACTGTGGGAGAGCAAGGGGCACCCACTGTGGGAGAGCAAGGGGCACCCACTGTGGGAGAGCAAGGGGCACCCACTGTGGGAGAGCAAGGGGCACCCACTGTGGGAGAGCAAGGGGCACCCACTGTGGGAGAGCAAGGCTGGGCCTGGCAGGAGGAGCTGATCGGGGCTGGACCAGAGAAGGACTTACTGAAAAGGGGCTTGGGCTGGGGTCGGAGAACGAGAATGGGTGGCAATGGTGGAAGCCCCTCTTCACGCTCGACACTGGGGAGATCTCAGGGGGCCTACGTCAAGAGAAGCACATTCCTACTGTCCTGTAGTGCGGCCTGCTGGGCCTCAGGCCCGTAAACAGCGGTGACCATGGAATCCTCCCAGAATTAGGGTATTTCGAGAGTGAAGTAAGGGCTTTAGTCATAATTGCACTGGGCCGCTGGAATTACTGGGATTGCCCCAGCAAACTGGCAAACACAGTGTGTTCTACTTTAGCTTTGATTTTTAAAAATATTCATTCCAACAGGATGGATAAGTTAGGGAAGAACTTTTGTGTCATGCGGGTTTTGCGTTTGCTTGTGCAGGAATTCATCTGTGAGAAACACCAGGTGACCCAAAGCCCATGACCCGGAACCAAACCAGGTAGCAGCACAGGAGCGCATAGCACCCCTCGAACACCCAACACCCCACAACCTCAGCTCCCTCAGGGCAGCCGGGAGAAGACGGCCCGGCCAACTGGGAGCTACAGAGCTTTCTCAACTGACTTTGGGTGCCCTTCCTTCCCTGCCCCAGATAAGCCCCAAGCTGCAGACCTCTGACCCCACCTGCACGGCACACCGCAGGCCTTTCTCGGGGCCGAGAGCCATTATGACATTCCCGTGTCCTGTCCTCCAGGTGATCCCTAATCAGTTGGAGCCTTAGAAGCGCTGGTGTTTCAGAGCCGGTCTCTGTCTGCTAACTGGGCACCTCCACGGTGGCGTTCTATGCTCCTGAGCTATCCGCATGTGGAAAGCGCAAAGGCATTTTTATCAGGGCCCTCTCTTTCCCTGTCTCTCCCTCTCTCTACCCCTAAATGTATCACTGGCAAAGTTTGTGAGTGTTGTGCCTTCAATCCCATAAGCCCTGGGGTTTTTATCGCAAGATTTTGCATAGCGTGATAATTTTCAGAAATGCACGTGTCGCTCTTCGTAAAACCCTCCCCGGCAAGATGCCCCAGCCTGCCTGTGGTCTGTGTTCCCTCAAGCCTTGGGAGCAGAGGTGGTAGAAAGGTGTGGTGTCTATAAAACCAGAGTGTGAAGAACCTGGAGTTTCCTGAGGGTCTGAATGAGCCTGTGAAGCAGTGGGGTAAATGCGAGCGTCTACCTTCCTCTTCTTTGCACAGGAAGTCGCGGTGAGGATGACTTAGGTCCTGCTGAAAGCAGAGGCAGGAGGAGCCAGTGGGCTGAACCTCGGCAGGTTTCTACCTTTGGTGGAGCCGGCCACGCCCCTCCTGTCTCCCTGGAAACCTCTTGCGTCTCCACCTGGGCGGTGGAGGGTCTGGGGCCAGGGCTCCTCCAGCGGGCAGTGATCTCTGGGCGCCTTCACGGGTCTGGATCTCGCCCTCGTAGAAAACCACCCGGCAATCCAACCGCCGTCCTTCCTGGACAGCAGTGGCTTCTCCAGAAGCCTGACTTGATGTTTCAGATCTAGCTCTGATTGTGGGGAGAAAACGCAGCCAAGTGACTGCCTTTCCAGCAGGGTACGGGGAAACCCAACCCCAAACGCCTCCCTCTGCCAGCGAGGCTCTCGTGCACGGTGCTCCCGCATTGTAGATCGATGCCTTGTAGTCAGGGAACTGCACTGTGCAAATACCCCCGCTCTGTAGCTAGTACTAACAAACGAATTAAGCTGGGGCTATTCCGGTATCTTCCCCAGGAGCGCGACCTGCTGGGATATCACATACACTCACACGGACACAGAAAGGGAATTTAGACAGGGGCACATTTTTAAGGCACATTTTAAGGGGTGGGGGGAGGCTGCCACTCGTTGGGGAAATTACAGGACTTTGGACACAGGGTGGGGCCCGGGGAGATCGTCACAGGCCTCGGGTGAGGAAGGGCTGTGTGGGATCCTTAGGAAGACGTGTTTGCCCTAGGTCACTTAATAGCTGTCAGGCCCGAGGAGAGCGAGGAGGCAGGTGGCAGAGAACAATTAGTGGCCCTGTCCCAAGCCGCCTCACTTCGTCTCCCTCCAGAAGCCCCGTCAGAAAGGATGCTCGAGTCGGGCGAGAGGGGGATATAGGCGTCCCCCGAGCTCTTCCCTGAGCACCTGGGTCTGCAGAGGTCACGATTTGGGGTGCAGAGAGCATGCAGGCAGGCTGCTCACCTGAGACGGCACCCTTCATTCCAGCTCTCTCGGGGGCACGCGTCGGCAGACCCAGCTGTGTTTGATGGAAACGCAGCGTCGTGAGGACCGAACAAAGCAGAAAGTGACGTCCCCTGGGTGGGGTCCCAGGGCAGTGGTCCAGCCTGAGATCGGGGTTTGGGTCTCCTGCCGCGGGGCTCGGCCACGCGCCCTGGGGTGCAAGACGGCAGCCTGGAGCCGTGTCGCCCCCATCCCAGCGGGCAGGAGCGGGAAGGAGGAGGAGGAGCAGGAGGAAGAGGATGCCCCTCTCTGGGAAAACGCCCCCCAGGTGTCAGACACGCTCTTCTGCTTACGCCTCACCAGCCTCGACCCATCCATCGCCTGGGCGCACCGAGCTGCAAAGATGTTGGGGAAGGTCTTTCTGACGGGGAGCAATACGGCTTAGCTGGGATTTGGGGGCTCTTCTCAACTAAGGACAAAGCGGAGAATTGCCCCAGGGAAGCAGCCAGCGCCTCTGCTGACAGGCTGCGTTAGGAGGCGCTGGAGACTCCAGACCGGCCCCACATCCACACGGTTCCCAGGCGTTAGTTCAGGCTCTGCCTCTGCTAAGACACCCGATGACAGTCGCCCGTGTGACGGTGCAGTGGCCAAGCAACGCAAGAGCGGACCGTCCTGAAGGTCAGTGCCACTTGGTTTTAAGACTTTCCAGTGGGATCGAGGGGGAGGGCGTGACGTCAGGAAAACGAATTTGTGGACTGTCACCTCCTTCCGTAGTGCACAGCCTTGGGGAAGCCACTGTGGATGTGGAGACAAACTGGTCCCAAGCGGGGCTGTCCCAGCAGCTCCCTGCGTCGGGGCAGGTGGCAAGGGAGGCCCCGGAACTCGAGGGGAGCAGAGACCCAGTGGGTAGCCTGGCTGCCCCCTGCCCTGCTCCATCCGTCTCAAGGGGCCGGGAGCTGGTGTCACCGAGACACAGGTAACAGGGAACACGAGCCACTGCCCACCCACTCCAGACCCCCAGGAGGTGGCCTAGAGCTTTGTCCCTGGGGGTGAGGGCTCAGCTCCAGGAGGCCACCTGCCTGTGGGGTCACAGCCTGAAAGTGGCTTGTCCAGCCAGCAGGGCTGCTCCCTGCCTGGGTCAGACGCCTACTGGGGGCCCTTTGTCCCTTGCCTGTGGGTCTCAGAGCCTCCCGGGGTTGGGAGGGTGCAGGGCCGCTGGTCTGGGCACAGCAAGCCTGGGCACAGTCTTCGTCT
>VSMD01090854.1:0-24463 GCA_008750895.1 Mirza zaza | reverse complement strand
CTCCCGTGCGCGCGCCCCTCGCCGTCCGCCCGCGCGTGCTCTCCCGTGCGCGCGCCCCTCTCCGTCCCCACGCGTGCTCTCCCGTGCGCGCGCCCCTCTCCGTCCCCACGCGCGTGCTCTCCCGTGCGCGCGCCCCTCGCCGTCCCCACGCGCGTGCTCTCCCGTGCGCGCGCCCCTCGCCGTCCGCCCGCGCGTGCTCTCCCGTGCGCGCGCCCCTCGCCGTCCGCACGCGCGTGCTCTCCCGTGCGCGCGCCCCTCGCCGTCTGCACGCGCGTGCTCTCCGGTGCGCGCCGGCCTGGCCGGGTTGCAGGCGGACGCCAGTGCGGGGCAGCCCCCACCCGACGGACTGGACCGGACCGGGAGGCGCTGCGCGGCCCCTGCGCGGCAGGTCCTCCGTGCTGGCGCTGCCTGGGTGTGCAGGAGTGTGACCTCCGGTGCACGCGACAAAGTTGGGTTTCAGAGAGACCTGCGACGGCCACGTGCGTGCACCGTGTGGATTCCGAGCCCAGGACCTTTTTTTTTATTTTTTTGAGACAGACTCTCACTCTGTTGCCCAGGCTAGAGTGAGTGCCGTCGCGTCAGCCTAGCTCACAGCAACCTCAAACTCCTGAGCTCAAGCAATCCTTCTGCCTCGGCCTCCCCAGTAGCTGGGACTACAGGCATGTGCCACCACGCCCGGCTAATTTTTTCTCTATATATCAGTTGGCCAATTAATTTCTTTCTATTTATAGTAGAGATGGGGTCTCGCTCTTGCTCAGGCTGGTTTCGAACTCCTGACCTCGAGCAATCCGCCCGCCTCGGCCTCCCAGAGTGCTAGGATTACAGGCGTGAGCCACCGCGCCCCGGCGGAGCCCAAGACCTTTTGTCTGCAAAACGTGGAATGAACACCGCGCCTGGGCTGTGAGTTCTTTTCCAGTAGGTCACTGCTGACGGTGATGCTTTCTGTGACAGCCGGGGAGGCTGGAAGACCCCATGCCCGGTCCGCTGGCGTCAGGGGAGGGAAAACGGGACGCAGTTACCCTGCAGCCCTTCCTGGGGCCTTGGGATGTGGGCCCCTGTCGCCACCCTGGGCAGCACGGGGTCCCGCCCTAGGCTAAAGTCCTCGAGGTTCCTGTATCTCTGCTATGGGCCGAACTTCTGTGTCCTCCCCAAGTCCATCAGGCTGAAGCCCGAACCCCAGCTGGGAGGGGCGCCTCTGGGAGGGGATTAGCTTAGTTAACAGATGAGGTCGTGAGGGTGGGGCCAGCGGTGGCCTTAGTGCTCCTGTAAGAAGAGGACAAGACGCAGACCTGCCTCTCAGCCTTGAGGACACAGTGAGGAGGCCACTGTCTGCTAGCCAGGAAGACCACCCCCCCAGCAACCCAGCTGCCACACATTCAGCCTGGACTTGCCGGCCTCCAGAACAAACGTCTATTGTTGGCCAGGCGCGGTGGCTCAGCCTGTAATCCTAGCACTCTGGGAGGCCAAGGAGGGCGGATTGCTCAAGGTCAGGAGCTCGAAACCAGCCTGAGCAAGAGCGAGACCCGTCTCTACTATAAATAGAAAGAAATTAATTGGCCAACTAATATATATAGAAAAAATTAGCCGGGCATGGTGGCACATGCCTGTAGTCGCAGCTACTTGGGAGGCTGAGGCAGGAGGATCGCTTGAGCCCAGGAGTTTGAGGTTGCCGTGAGCTAGGCTGACGCCACGGCACTCACTGTAGCCTGGGCAACAGAGTGAGACTCTGTCTCAAAAAAGAGAAGAAAACATCCATTGTTGAAACCACTCAGTCTATGATATTTTGTTATAGCAGCCAATCAGGCTCACACGCTATGCTTGCCTATTTCTTCCTAAAATGGTTTTCCTGGCCTGTAGTGGTGGTTCACGCCTGTAATCCTAGCACCCTGGGAGGCCGAGGCAGGAGGATCGCTTGAGCTCAGGAGTTTGAGACCAGCCTGAACAGAAGGGAGACTCCCGTCTCTACTAAAAATAGAAAAAATTAGCCAAGCAACTGAAAAATAGAAAAAATTAGCTGGGCATGGTGGCGCATGCCTGTAGTCCCAGCTACTCGGGAGGCTGAGGCAGGAGGATCGCTTGAGCCCAGGAGTTGGAGGTTGCTGTGAGCTAGGCTGACACCATCACACTCTAGCCCATGTGACAGAGGGAGACTCTGTCTCAAAAAAATACAAAATAAAGTGTGAGAATCACCGCAGTAATGGTTGAATGTATGGGCTTTGGACTAAGTATGTTATGCAAATATTCAAATTCGGGCTTTGGGCATGGGAAGGCTAAGCTCCCAACCCCAATATCATTTTCCTCACATATGAAATGAGAATAATACTACTTGTCTTGCTGGGAGCAGTGGCTCATGCCTGTAATCCCAGCATTTGGGAAAGCTGAGGCCAGGAATTTGAGTCCAGCCTGGGCAACATAGCAAGACTCTGTCCCTAAAAAAGTTTTAAAATTAGCCCGACGTGGTGGTACACACCTGTAGTCCTAGCTAATTGGGAGGCTGAGGCAGGAGGGTGACTTGCTTGAGCCCAGGAGTTTGAGGCTGCAGTGAGCAATGATCATGCCATTCCATTCTAGCCTGGGTGACAGAGCAAGACCCTGTCCTCCCTCACCCCCCAAAAAAAGCCAAAAAAAACCACCCCCTTGTCTTATAAGGTTGGGGACATTTCAATGATTCTGCCTGTGTAAAACCTCATGCACGGCGCAGGCACGGGGTCAGAGGTCAGTGGACATGCTATTCCTTTCCTTCACACTTGCATTGTCACGAATGCCAAGGGGACATTTGCAGTTTTCAGAACCGTAAGCTAAAAGAAAAAAGCTAAAATGAGAGAATTACAGGCACCCACCTGTGAGTGAAGGAGGTATTCAGGCATGAGGAAGAACGTCTAGGGATGGAGAACCTTGACTCCTCACCTTGTGCATAGGGGATTGTGGAGGGGGGTCACAGTCCCCACCTCCAGAAGAAGAAGAGTGCATAGTGACTCAACATACCTCTTACACACACACACACACACACACACGTACTCGTTCAGGGCCGGGATTTGCCCCGGGTGGCTCTGCACACTCCCTCCCTGTTATTTCCTTTACCCATCCTGCTGGGATCTTCTGTTGCCCCTTTTAGGTCCACTTTTGGACACACATCAGTGGGCTCCCTTGTCCTTTGCTTCTGGCTGGATTAGGGCAGCAGAGAAAGGGCGGGAGGAGAGTGAGGCGGGAGTAGGAGCAGCCCAGGACAGAAGGCAGCTACTCCTGCACGGGGCCTCTCCACTCAGCTCGCCAGCTTATTCCTTCCTCGGCCTCCCAGTGTCTGGCCCGGACACTGCAGTTCCCCTTCTGGTTTCCCTGCCTTTGGCCCGCCCCACTGTAAACTGTGCCTTTATGAAACTCTCCTCAAATGACCCAGTTTGAGTGACCCCGACTGATACATCCAGGAAGACTGCCTAGGTCCAAGTAGCTGATCCCCTCCTGGTCCCCCACTGGTCACTGAGACCCCAGTGCCACTGCTCTTCAGCTGCCACCAGAGGCTCTCCCTGCTGCCTGGCTCTCCCACGAACACAGCGGCCTTCCAAGCCTAGACTGGCTCAGAGGGACACCCCCAGAGCCAAGTCAGGAGGGAAACCCCGAGCAACACCCCCTCCATCTCCTAAACCACTGTGTGGGTAACATGGGGTTAGGATGAAACCAGGGGCATCCTGAATAGGCCATGAAAGAGACTCCAGCGAGCCAGACCAGACAAGGGAGGGCCAGGTGAGAGCAAGTGAGGCTTTATAATTTGTCTCCAAGCTGAATACAAGTGGGCCTCAGGCTTTTTTGGTTGGTTGGTTTTATTTTATTTTTTATTTTTTTGAGACAGAGTCTCACTTTGTTGCCCAGGCTAGAGTGAGTGCCGTGGCGTCAGCCTAGCTCACAGCAACCTCAAACTCCTGGGCTCAAGGGATCCTCCTGCCTCAGCCTCCTCCCGAGTAGCTGGGACTACAGGCATGCACCACCATGCCCGGCTCATTTTTTCTATATATGTTAGTTGGCCAATTAATTTCTTTCTATTTGTAGTATTGACGGGGTCTCGCTCTTGCTCAGGCTGGTTTCGAACTCCTGACCTCCAGCAATCCGCCCGCCTTGGCTTCCCAGAGTGCTAGGATTACAGGGGTGAGCCACCGCGCCCGGCCTGTTTGGTTGGTTTTAAACCCATCAGACACATATGGGATCCCTATCTTAATACGTGGCTGGGCAGACCCAAAGAAGTACCTCCCTGCTTCTCTGGTTCCTCAGGCTCCACCCAGGTGAGGTCTCATCCCGTGCTGATATGACATGTCTCCTTTTTATACTGTTGCGCGGATGGCCGTCAGCCTAGAAAACTCTTCGTCTACAAATGCTTGTCCGCGTGTGCACAGGAGCGCACTGATGGTATTTGCATGCATTTCGATGTCACGGTTAATTCCTGCAACAGGCGTTTCCCGCGCAGGTGTGTCAAGCCAAAGGAAGAAGCTGAGGCACAAAATATAATTTTAAAGAGTTCACTTGAGCCGAAGTGAGGACAGCTGCTGGGGGGGAAACACTTCCAAGTTGCCTTGGGAAGCGCTCCCGTTCCCAAGCGCTTTGGTTACAAGCAGGTTTTTAAAGGCGAAAGGGAGCCAAGAGTGGGCGGATACAAAGTCGCTTGACAGGAATTCTCATTGGCTTTACAGAAATAACACCGGTTGGTGATTGGCCAGACAGTTTCGAATTGCAGCGTATGAGTTATGGTGTGTGTGGGCGGGGCATGGTTAGGTTAATTTATGGCTGCTAGGCCTGTGTCAGTCTAGAGCTCACATAGCAAGTGGCTTCAAGAGCTGATTACTAGTGGACACTTTTTTCGGCCTCCATCTGCACACAGATGCTCAAATAAACAGAAAAAAAAAAAAATTTGCTGATTACTATCCCGGGTGAGTGGGGAGGGTGGCAGTGAGACAACTGCTGTCACATTTCAGTGGCTCCCTGGGCCAGATCATTTAAAGGGGCTCGAATTATTCAGATAAAAAGTTTCTTTTCTCTCTCAGGCACTATACGCCATATGCCGAGGTCTTTTCTAGACTCCGGGCATACGGAAGCCAACAAAGACAAAGTACTTGCTCTTATGCAACGAGTCTTATGTTGGAGGCAATGAAAAAATTATTAGAGGTGTTGGCAGTAGTCTGATCTATTGCAATGGGAAGGAGATGACTCGTATGGATTTTAAAGCCTGAGAACCTGCTCCTGAGGTTCGGGGACATGGTCAAGATTGCAGACCTTAGGCCCGGGGAAGGTGGCTCACGCCTGTAATCCTAGCACTGTGGGAGGTCGAGGCGGGAGGATTGCTTGAACCCAGGAGTTTGAGACCAGCCTGAGCAAGAGCGAGACCCCATCTCTACTAAAAAATAGAAAAAGTAGGCGGGTGTAGTGGCGCATGCCTGTAGTCCCAGCTACCTGGGAGGCTGAGGCAGGAGGATCACTTGAGCCCTGGAGTTTGAGGTTGCTGTGAGCTAGGCAGATGCTACGGCACTCTACTCAGGGCAACAAAGCGAGACTCTGTCTCAAAAAAAAAAAGAAGATTGCAGAACCTGCTCTGAGCCACTAAAAGCTTACGTAAAGCCTTGGGAATTCTCCACGTTAGCGCTTGTGTCCTCTGGCCTTCTCCCCAGGGCTCTTTGGCGCTCCTGTGTTTTCTTGTATGATAAGGAGTTCTGAGCCCGTCTTCCACACTTCTTGCTCCAGATGTAGATGCAACCACTCAGAAAGGATATGTTGAAGGAAACAGGCAGAGTCGCAATTGACCAGGGGATAATAGACAATCACTAGCTGTCCCTGTAAGCAATAGCCTTGCTATTGAGTAGTGGAGGCGAAGCAGAACAGAAGGTCCTGGCGTCACCACCGATGGCAGCAAAGGGGCCGAGCGCTGGGATGCCAGAAGACGCATTGTTCATCAGCCAAGCACCTAGGTTCACAAGCAGGGCTATCCAAGAAGACAAAACGGGACACAGAGAGTGTACTAGGAGATGAACATGCTGGCCATGCCCAGGACAAACAAGGACCACGTCACCACTTACCAAGACCAGGAGGCCCCTCCAGGCCTGCTGGGGGGCGGGGGATGGGGGCGGGGGGGGGGGGCGCGGGTACGCTCAACTCCACAGATTTCATTTATTAGCCTCACAAAGCATTTCCTTCCAGAAGGACCCAGCCTGGGTGCCTGTCAGTGAGGAACAGGACGACATACAGTTTTAGGGGCCAAGGGAAAAACTTTTCCTTCGTCTTCTGAAAGTCTGTTGAAAAATCAACTCACAAAAGGCAGATGAATTGGAGCAAAGGGACACGATTTATTTTATTCTGCGTAGCATCGGAATCACAGGAGAATGATTGCCCAATACCCCAGTCAGGGTACAGATGGTCATATGCCCTCCTTCGTAGGGGAAAGGAAGATGGAGGAGTGTGGATGATTTTAGGGAGGTCCTAAATGATTTTTATTAGAATTCAGTGGGTTTTCTGAAGAAAATACAACAGCTTGGGACAAAGCCTGTTGGACACACAGAGCAGACAACGGTTTATGACAAAAATCTATCGAGGTGTGTAGTCAGACTTCGGTCTTCTTCCTGGTATGTGAGTTCTGGTAATGAAAACTCCAGGGCCGGGCTCGGTGGCTCACGCCTATACTCCTAGCACTTTGGGAGGCCAAGGCGGGCGGATTGCTCGAGGTCAGGAGTTCAAAACCAGCCCGAGCAAGAGCGAGACCCTGTCTCTACTATAAATAGAAAGAAATTAATTGGCCAACTAATATATAGAGAAAAAAATTAGCCGGGCATGGTGGCGCATGCCTGTAGTCCCAGCTACTCTGGAGGCTGAGGCAGGAGGATCGCTTGAGCCCAGGAGTTTGAGGTTGCTGTGAGCTAGGCTGACGCCACGGCACTCACTCTAGCCTGGGAAACAAAGCGAGACTCTGTCTCAGAAAAAAAAAAAAAATTGTGAGGGATTCACACATTCACGTACACACACACCAGGTGGCTTGGTTCTCCCTGAATCAGCAGTCAGCTCTAGCACCTGTCACTCCTGTGGTTCCCCTGAGGCCCTCTCTTGGCACCCCTTTCCCACCCTGGTCCAGCGGAACACCAAGGAGTGCCGGTGCTGGCTCAGGGCTGTTCCTAATTTCCCCCAATATTATTTATTAACCTCACAAAGCATTGCATACCAGGAGGACTGGGCCTGAGTGCCTGTTTGGCTACCCACAGAAATTCCACCTCCTTAACATGATAAAATCAATCCCTGCCCCTCCCTGCCTGCTGGCCAAGTGGAGCCAGTGGGATGGAATCTTTCTCCGACCCTTCATCCCCTCTCTAGCTTTCTCTACTAGTTCTAGAAGACAGTCTTCTGCTCAGGTCTGCCTTCTTTTTCTTTTTTAAACATCTCACTGGTAGACAATCTGTCTTCTTTTTCTTGACCTACAGCTGGAAGCGTGGGAACAGTCCTGAGCTAGTGGACTTACATGAGCCTGGAACAGAAGACAAACAGACAAATCCAAAAGTCTTATCAATGACCTCTTATCAATGACCTCTCTGACATAAGGGCAGTGGAGAGTGGGTGACTAAGCACAGGGTCCCTGCCCCAAGGGGGTTGTTACTCTGTGATAGTGTGAAATACAATCGGCCCCCCATATCCCTGGGCTCCAAATCAGTGGACTCAAGCAACTGCCAATCAAACATACTAGGGAGGGGCTGGGCTCACTGGGTGTCTCAGGCCTGAAATCCTAGCACTCTGGGAGCCTGAGGTGGTTGGATTGCTCGAGGTCAGGAATTCAAAACCAGCCTGAGCAAGAGCGAGACCCCGTCTCTACTAAAAATAGAAAGAAATTAATTGGCCAACTAATATATATAGAAAAAATTAGCCGGGCATGGTAGCACATGCCTGTAGTCCCAGCTACTCTGGAGCATGAGCCAGGAGGATCGTTTGAGCCCAGGAGTTTGAGGTTACTGTGAGCGAGGCTGACGCCATGGCACTCTAGCCCGGGCAACAGAGTGGGACTCTGCCTCAAAAAAAAAAAAAATACCAGGGAGGAAAAATATTTGCATCTGCAGTGAACATGTACAGACTTTTCTTATATCATTATTCCTTAAACAATACAGGTTAGCCACTATGTACATAGAATTTGCACGTATTAGATATTAGAAGGAGTCTAGAAATGATTTAAAGTATACAAAAGGATATACAAAGGTTATAAGCAAATACCACCCATTCTAAATGTGAACATTTTAGTATACATGGATTTTAGTATCCATGGAAGGTCGTGGAACCGATCACCTACAGATACTAAGGGAGGACTGTGTATTTGTGGGGTTTTTTTTTTTTTTTTGAGACAGAGTCTCACTCTGTTGCCCAGGCTAGAGTGAGTGCCGTGGCGTCAGCCTAGCTCACAGCAACCTCAAACTCCTGGGCTCAAGTGATCCTCCTGCCTCGGCCTCCCGAGTAGCTGGGACTACAGGCATATGCCACTACGCCCGGCTAATTTTTTCTTTATATTTTTAGTTGGCCAATTAATTTCTTTCTATTTATAGTAGAGACGGGGTCTCGCTCTTGCTCAGGCTGTTTTAGAACCCCTGACCTTTAGTCATCCACCCACATCAGACTCCCAGAGTGCTAGGATTACAGGCATGAGCCACCACGCCCAGGCCAGGACTGTGTATTTGGACTTCATCCTAGTTCCAAAAACCCTTGGGATCTCTGGAGTGATAAGGAAGTCCTTTGTATGGTAACAAGATGACTGGTGTCTGGGGACGCCTAGATAGCTTCGGGGATAGGGGCTGGTCTTGGGGAAAGGCCACGCCCAGATTCCACGGTTGGGACTTTGGGGCCCACCCCCCAACCTTGGGGGAGGGGAGGGGACTAAAGGTTTGCTGTCCTTGAACCTGCCTTTGTAATGAGGCCTCCATAGCAACAGAAAGGACAGAGATGGGGGGTTGCTGGCAGATAGCTTACCGTAGGAAGTTTCCTGGAGCCTGCTGGGCTAGGGGGCCTGGGAGCTCCAACCCTTTCCCCCATATGTGGCCAGGCACTTCTCTTCCTTCTGCCTGTTCAACTGGGTCCTTCCTAATATCCTTTGTAAAAAACTGGTAAACAGGCCGGGCATGGTGGCTCACGCCTGTAATCCTAGCACTCTGGGAGGCCGAGGCGGGTGGATTGCTTGAGGTCAGGAGTTCGAAACCAGCCTGACCAAGAGCGAGACCTGTCTCTACTATAAATAGAAAGAAATTAATTGGCCAACTAATATATAGAGAAAAAATTAGCCGGGCATGGTGGCACATGCCTGTAGTCCCAGCTACTCGGGAGGCTGAGGCAGGAGGATTGCTTGAGCCCAGGAGTTTGAGGTTGCTGTGAGCTAGGCTGACGCCACAGCACTCACTCTAGCCTGGGCAACAAAGCCAGACTCTGTCTCAAAAAAAAAGAAAAAAGAAAAAAATGAGCCGGGCATGGTGGCACATGCCTGTATTCTCCTCTACTCGGGAGACTGAGGCAGAAGGATCGCTTGAGCCCAGGAGTTTGAGGTTGCTGTGAGCGAGGCTGACGCCACGGCACTCACCCTAGCCTGGGCAACAAAGCGAGATTCTGTCTCAAAAAAATAAATAAATAAATAATAAAAAACTGGTAAACTTAAGTAAAAGTGTTTCCCTGAGGTCTGAGAGCTGCTCTAGCAAATTAATCAAAGGCAAGGAGGGGGTCACGGGAACACTGATATATAACTGATCAATCAGGACGGTTCACGACCTGTGCTTCCCATTGGCATCCGAGTTCGTGCAGTCTTGTGGGACGGAGCCCTTCCTCTGTGGGATCTGATGTTATCTGTGTCAATGAAAAAGAAGCCAAACTCTGTAAAATAATTTAAAGAGGTTTTTTTTTGTTTTTTTGTTTTTTTTTTTGATTGAGACAGAGTCTCACTTTATTGTCGAGGCTAGAGTGAGTGCCGTGGCGTCAGCCTAGCTCACAGCAACCTCAAACTCCTGGGCTCAAGCGATCCTCCTGCCTCAGCCTCCCAAGTAGCTGGGACTACAGGCATGTGCCACCATGCCCGGCTCATTTTTTCTATATATATTTTAATTGGCCAATTAATTTCTTTCTGTTTATAGTAGAGATGGGGTCTCGCTCTTGCTCAGGCTGGTCTCGAACTCCTGAGCTCAAACGATCCGCCCACCTCGGCCTCCCAAAGAGCTAGGATTACAGGCTTGAGCCACCACGCCTGGCCTAAAGAGGTTTATTCTGAGCCAGATTTGAGGGCCGTGACCCAGAGACACACCCAAGAAGCCTCAAGCAAGTGGACTCGTGGTGGTTGGGTTACAGTTTGGTTTTATACATTCCAGGGAGACAGGAATTACAGGTGAGTTCATAAATCAATACACGGAAGGCATACAGTGGTCTAGCCCGAAAAGGTGGGCCACTTCAACTCGTGGGCTTACAGGTTACAGGTGGGTTTAAAGATTCTTTAGCTTGTGATTGGTTAAAAAAGATGAAGCTTTGTTTAAAAGCTTGGAATGTTTTAAGTTAAGATAAGAAAGTCTGTTAATGAGAGACAAGTTACCAGCCACATATGTGTGTAAGTTGAGGACCTGCAGGTTTGTCATGCATAGCCTTGGGCCTGTCAAGGAGCTGAGCTACAGAGGACAGCTACAAGCAGGGAGGGGGCATGTTGAGGCATGTCTGACCTCCCTTTCTTGGCCGCTACTCAGTTTTAGGGTATCCCCGTGACCAGGAGGGGGTCCATCCAGCATCTAGTCAGCTGGTGGGGGGAGCCTTAAGATTTTTTTTTTTTTTTTTTTGAGACAGAGTCTCACTTTGTTGCCCAGGCTAGAGTGAGTGCCGTGGCATCAGCCTAGCTCAAAGCAACCTCAAACTCCTGGGCTCAAGGGATCCTACTGCCTCAGCCTCCCGAGTAGCTGGGACTACAGGCACGCGCCACCATGCCCGGCTAATTTTTTCTCTATATATTAATTGGCCAATTAATTTTTCTATTTATAGTAGAGACGGGGGTCTCGCTCTTGCTCAGGCTGGTTTCGAACTCCTGACCTCAAGCAATCTGCCCGCCTCAGCCTCCCAGAGTGCTAAGATTACAGGCGTGAGCCACCGTCGCTGGCCGAGCCTTAAGATTTTATTGTAGCTCATATCTGTCCCCAGGCAGCCTGTGTCAGCATTGAATCAAACTAGAGGACACTTGGCTGGCGTCTGCTGGAGAATCTTCCACAGCAGAAGTGCCCAGTTGGTATGTGGGGGGAAAACCCACCTGCTTGGTGTCAGAAGTGTTGGGTTGGCTGTGTGAGTGACAGCAGGAAGAACACTTTAGGGTTTGTCCTATATCCCTTTCTACAGGTGAAATGACTGGCGGGAAACAGGATTCAGCAGGGAGTTTGTCAAAAACACAAAATGAGAATGCTGAGGGTCCTCAAAGATCTTTAGATCCACCCCCCTCACACGACAGAGGATGAAACCGAGGCCAAGAGAGGCAAAGCCTGTCCAAGGCTGAGGAGCCACTTAGTGGCAGCACTAGGACTAGAACCCGCAGCCCTCACTCCAGGCCAGGACTCCGCCAACTAGACCCACACCTGCTGGCAGCCCCTCTGCCCAGCTCTGTGCTTAGGAGCAGCTCTCCTTGTGTGAGGGCCTTTGGGGCTTCAGTGGCGGAGACTTGGGGGGGGGTCCCAAGTCTAGACTGTCCTCAACAAGGTCATTGCTGAGTGCTGAGCCCCCCCAAGCTGCCCCTTCCCTAGAATCTCAGCCCCTGTGAACTCCAGGCCTCATATCTAACCAACCACACACATCTAATAAGGCAACAGCAAGACTCTTCTTGTGTTTTTTTTTTCTTGAGATAGAGTCTCTGTTGCCCAGGCTAGACTGCCATGACATCGGCCTAGCTCACAGCAACCTCAAACTCCTGGGCTCAAGCGANTTCTTGTGTTTTTTTTTTCTTGAGATAGAGTCTCTGTTGCCCAGGCTAGACTGCCATGACATCGGCCTAGCTCACAGCAACCTCAAACTCCTGGGCTCAAGCGATCCTTCTGCCCCAGCCTCCCCAGTAGCTGGGACTACTATGGTAGTCCTACTACCGAGTAGCTACTGTGTTTCCCCGAAAATAAGACAGGGTCTTATATTTATTTTTCCTCAACAAGACACCCTAGGGCTTATTTTCAGGGGATGTGTTATTTTTTTTTTTTTTAAGTATGGTACAACAATCTACATTTATTCAAATATAGTGAAGTCGTCTTCTTCTGGAACATTATCATAAAACTCTCCAAACTCCAAATTCCACCCTGAATTTCTTGCGACTCCATTTCCTTTAGAACCATTGGCCCCAGTCTCTCATGTCGAGCACTAGAGCTCTCACGGGGCGGATGAGAAGGGCTGCTCATCTTCTTTACTGCTCCGCGAAGAAATGCATGGGTTGTGCAGTTGCTCTGCGTAGCCACGCCCATCACTACGTCCTATTTTCCGGGTAGGGCTTATATTGTGCACAAATGCTTAGAAATCCTGCTAGGGCTTATTTTATGGGTAGGTTTTATTTTCAGGGAACACGGTACTACATGGTAGCATGCGCCACCGTGTCTGGCTAAATTTTTCTATATATGTTTAGTTGTCCAGAATAGAAATTTCTTCCTATTTTTGTAGAGAGGGCTATTGCTCAGGCTGGTAGCAAGACCCCTTTCAAAACAGTTCCTCCACAGGGAGGAGGGTGGATCACTTTGTTCTCAAATGTGGTGAGAAAACAGCAGGCCAGGGAGAGAAGGAAAGCTGGGTTCTAGTCCTGCCTCAGGCAAGGAACAGCCTACGATCTGGGGCACACCCCTGTCACTTTCTGGGCTTCGGTTTTCTGCTCTGTTTTGTTTTTTTTAAATAAGATGGGGTGTATATTGTCCTGGGTGGTCTATGGTGTACCCGCTAGAGCTAAGATTTGGTGATTCCACAGTTTTCTGGGACACCAGGTGTGATAACCCAGCCAGCAGGAAGGGCAGCTCTGAGAACTAAGGACTGCAGTCACAGCCCCAGTCTGAAGCAGCACTATCCAATAGGAATATCACGTGAACCACTTATATATGAAACAATTTCTAGTAGTCCTAGCAAAAAAGTAAAACGAAACAGGTGAAATTAATTTTTGTAATTTACTTAATATACTCAAAATATTATGACATCAACATGTAATCAACATAAAAAATTACTGAGATATTTTACATGATTTTTTTCATGCTAAGCCTTTGAAATCCGGCGTGTAGTTTACACCTGTAGCAGGCCGCACTGTGCACTGGCACATTTCAGGGCTCAGTGTGCAACTGTGGCAGGTGGTTACTGTCCTGGACAGTAGAGGTCTAAGTTTAGCTCAGCAGTGAGACCAAACTCAAACGTGTCTCCATAAACCAGGCCCTGCCCTCCTCCAGCCCATCCCTAAATTCCAAAGCCACTAGTTATCTTTCCCAAAACCAATTATAACCATGTCATTCCCCTGCTGCAAAGATCGCTGATAGCTCCTGCCCTTGTAGGACAAAGTCTGAACTCCTTGGCGTGAGGTGAAAGACCCTTCAACAACCTCACACCAATTTCCCTTTTAAACAGTTCTCTCCTCTCCTCCACGCTCCTCCCCAAAAGATGTGGTCACAGTGGTACGAACTTCTCAAACTCACAGGCTTTTCGTCCTCCTTGCATTTTTCTCTCTCCACTTAAGGATCTTTTTGAAGATTCATCCATTCATCCCTCCATGCCCCCCCCCCAATCCCTGAATGCCTGTCATGCAGTGCGCTCGGTGTGTTTGACCCAATTCTACGGTAATCTGGAAACTTCTTTGCTAACTCTTATCCCCTCCCTCACCCCAATGTCCACCGCAGCTCTAAGTTTAGCCCTTAGCCCCCAGCTGGCTGGGACGTTCGCTCCTTGTCCACAGACGCGCAGTTTGCCATTTCTCCAACCCCAGCCATATGGTGAATGTTCAGGAAGCCGAAGAGGAGGGGGAAAGATCAGGCACGTCCCACGTTCCCACTGAGGAACTGAGGCTTGGGACAGGCAGCGCTGGGGTACCTCTGGCCGGACGTCCCTACGCAGAAACCTGGCCTTCCCGGAGTGCCGAGTCAGCTGGCGCCCCCCCTGCCCCGCCCCCGTCGCCGCCCCCCACCCAGCGCGGGGCTGACTCGGCACGCTCCCGGATCCGCCACCCGCCCGTCCCTGCCAGCGTGGCAGGAGGGACCCCGGCGCGCCGGGGCACACCCAGGGGGACTGCGCGGGGACACCGTGCGCGGGCGGCGGGGGAGCCCACGTGCGCGCGGCGGCCCGGAGCCGGTGGGGCGGCGCGGGCGGACTACAAATCCCAGGGGCGTGGAGCAGAAGAGGCGGAAGGGGCGGCCTCGGCGGGGCGGGCGGGGGCGAGGCGGGGCGAGGCTGCAGGCGCGGGAGGGCAGCCGGAGGGTTGCGGGCGCGGCGCGCAGGAGACCATGTCCGGGGGCAGCAGCTGCAGCCAGACCCCAAGCCGGGCCATCCCGGCCACTCGCCGGGTGGTCCTGGGCGACGGCGTGCAGCTCCCGCCCGGGGACTACAGCACCACCCCCGGCGGCACGCTCTTCAGCACCACCCCGGGAGGTAGGCGCAGGCTCGGGGGCGCCGCGCGCGGGCTCCGGCGGCGGCGGGCAGGCGGGATCGGGGGTCACCGAGGGGACCTGGTGTCCAGGCTCAACGGCGCGGCGACTGGAAAGAACAGATAAGGGGCATCAGGGAGCCAGCGAGGAGGTGGCCTGCCCTCGGGGCGCGTCTTCCCGAGCCCGGGCTGCAAACTGCCCCGTTGGTTTCCTCCTCCTGGGAGAAACAGCTGACACCCAGACGCGCACGCGTCCGGCGCGGCCACATGCCGCCGCGTGCTGCTGCGCGTTGTGGGTGTTGGGGGCGGTTCTGGGGCAGGGTGGCCCCGGCATCAAGGAGAGGCCTGGCCTGGACTTTTCATGGGGTGGGACGGGCGTTCTCCGTTGGGGTAAATGACTCGTGCAGAGCCCTTCTTTGCTTCCCGAGGCGCCTCCCGTTTTGCGCAGGACACGCGTGCTTCGCCGGAGGTTTGGGACCGAGGGCGCGCGCCTGCTCCCGCGGCGCGTCGCGGGCACCTGTGGCATGCGCCCCGTTGCCGCGAGCGGGACCTCCGCGGAGGTGCCTGGCGCCCGGAGCAGGGCTGTGCGGAAAAACACGTCCTTCTGTCGAGGGGGTGGGGGCAGGCACCGTGTGACCTCCCTGTGAGAGGCTGAGGAAGAGGAAGCTGAGCTGGCACGGGTGGGGGCCGGCCTTGGCTGCTCCGGGAGCCAGGCGTTCCCTCCCGGCAGGCACGGGCGCCCAGGCGCTGATGAAACCTGCGCGCCTGTTTGCATGATGAAATCTCCGTGCTCACCACTTCCCTCCCATCCTCGCACTGCCCCCACCCCTTGGCCCCTTTCCCCTCCCCGACGCCACTTCCCAGACTGCTCGAAAACGCGACAGATCCTGGCGCGGGCGGGCGCGGGGCGGCTGTCCCGTCTCCTAGCCTGCGGCAGGGGGGCCACATGCTAGTTTTCTCAGGCAGCCGTCCCGCCACGGGGGAGCACAGCCGGATCCGACGCCCTCGCCTGCAAGATCCAAAGCATGCAACGTTAAAGCTGCTAGGCATCTTAGGTGTTCTTGTCCCACCGTGCGCCTCACTCTGCAGACACGGCCCCAAGAGCTTCAACGCGCGTCCGTTTTGCATTGTCGCGCCGTTTCCCCGGCTCGAAGTGAGAAACAGCAGCCAGGCAAGGGAAGGGGAGAGATGATCCAAGGGAAAGTTCTCAGGGGCTCTCGTTGCCATTCTTGACTCAGACTCTCTTTCTCCCTCGTGCTGGCCTTTTGTAGTTCAGGGTGTTCTCCTTTGTCTCTGTCCTGAAGTGTCTGCCAGGACCTTTCCTGGCCGTCTTGGGGCTGCTTCAAGGGAGGGCGTGAACGTCTGCGTGACCTGTCGAGGTGGGCACCCAGGCCAGCCTGGGGCGCAGGTAGCCCTGCAGTGGCTGGGTAGGTAGGATGGGTCAGGTTGGAAGCAACAGCCAGGGGTACTGTTTGTAGGGAAGTTTGATCCGCTTCTCACTTTGGACTGGGAAGTGGGGCGGCGGTGGCAAATCCCCCTCCCTTTGAAGGTCTTTTAGTAAGGGAAGGGGCTTCAGGATCAAAAGATAGATAGCATATGTTTTTGAGATCAGCTGGAAGAAAGCTAGCAGTGCCAGGAGCCTAAAGCCAGCTTTTTCTTGTCTGGGGTGGTTAGTGGGGCAGGCACAGCGGCACACAGTTCGTAACCCGGGGCAGCCTGGCCTGCTTCTGCCAAAGCCCCCCGAGCGTGGGCTGCCTGGGTTAAGCCAAAGTGTGGAATCTGTTCTCCAAAGCCCTCTTCACCCCCACCTCTTTGTCAGAGCAGGAAAGCTAGACCTGATGAGAAATGCCCACCTCCTGGGCCCTTTTGCGGCTGGGCAGAGTATTGTTTCTCAGGGTCTACCGGTTTAGGAATCACCTGGGGGCCTCATTTAAATGCAGATTCTGTAGGTTGTGGGTGGGGCCTGAGATTCGCATTTTTAACTAGCGCTAAGTGATCAGTCCACAAACCTCACTCTGAGTACTCAGTGATTAGTGGAATATAACTTTTCTTGCCTTTGCAGATCTCTAGCGTCTGGCAAAATGTGATGATCCTATCCAGGGGAGCTTCTCTTCAGGTTGGGTTTGGCGTGAGTCTCTAAATCAGGGTGCGGAGGGTCAGGCATTTTTTTTTTTTTTTGAGACAGAGTCTCACTTTGTTGCCCAGACTAGAGTGAGTGCCGTGGCATCAGCCTCGCTCACAGCAACCTCAAACTCCTGGGCTCAAGCGATCCTCCTGCCTCAGCCTCCCCAGTAGCTGGGACTACAGGTGTACCCCACCATGCCTGGCTAATTTTTTCTATTTTTAGTAGAGATGGGGTCTTTTGCAGGCTGAGCCACTGATCTGAGGTTAGGTGTTGGAGAACTTAAGAGAAATTTGCTAAAGGGAGTGTCATATATGAATATTTGAGTCTGTGGAGCCTTGAAAATCTCTGGTGACGCCATAAACAGCCCCTTAACCAGCAGAACCTTTGAATGGGTCGGAAACATTCCTCTGCCCCTCCCCCTTCGGGCTCCATGTTGCAGGTGTGACCCCCAAGCCTATAGGATCGGCTTGGGTGGTAGTCATACCTACGACCTGTGCTTGCACGAGGTCAATCAGAGGTAAGCAGGTAGGGCTGCAGGTGCTAATGGCACCTTGTTTGTTAAACAAATAAGGTCTGTGCCCAGGAAGCTTACCTTGGAGTAGCTCCCGTCTTTGGCCATGGAACAGACAGTGCCAGGAACAGGGGGATGTGTGCCGGGCACAGAGGCGAGAGCCTGTGTCCCGAGGCCTTAGTCACCTAGAGGGGAGAAATTGTTGTTTTTAAAAAATTTCATTTGTTTTTTTGAAAACAGAGTCTCACCCTGTTGGCCAGGCTAGAGTGTGGCGGCATCATTATAGCTCGCTGTGCAACCTCCAACTCTTAGGCTCTGGTTGGGTACAGTGGCTCAGGCCTTTAATGCCAGCACTTTGGGAGGCAAAGGTGAGAGGGGATAGCTTGAGGCCAGGAGTTCGAGGTTATAGTGAGCTATGATGACACCACTGCACTCCACCCTGGGCAACAGAGGGAGACCCTGTTTCCAGAAAACAAAACAAAACAAAACAGAAACAAAACTCCTGGGCTTACGTGATCCTCCTGCCTCAGCCTCCTGAGCAGCTGGGACTACAGGTGTACGCCACCACCCGTGGCTAATTTTTCCATTTTGTGTAGGGACAGGGGTCTTGCTTTGCTGCTCAGGCTGATCTGGAACTCCTGGCCTTAAGCCGTCCTCCCACTTTGGCCTCTCGAATTGCTGGGATTACAGGCGTGAGCCACTGTGCCCAGCGGCTCTAAGCTGTATTTGTCTATCTCAGAATGTCCCGGGGGCAGAAACTTTCACTGAACTTTTCCACTTATAGCTGGTCCACTTACAATTTTTCGCCTTTACGACAGTGTGAAAGCAGTACACACTCAGTTAGCAGAAACCATACTTTTTGGATTTCAATCTGTTTCCAGGCTAGCAATGTGCAGTGCATACCCGTACCCACGAGAGGTCAACAACCCACACTCCGCAGCGTGCTGTGTTGCCAGGTGGTTTTGCCCGACTGTAGGCTAATGTTAATGTAAGTGTTCTGAGTATGGTTAAGCTACGCTAGGCTAAGCTGTGATGTTCATAGCTCAGTTGTATTCGATGCATTTTCGACTTAAATATTTTCAACTTCTAATGGGTTTATTGGGGTGTAGCCCCGTCATAAGTCAAGGAGCATTCGTATTACAGATAACAGTATTACCGATGCTAATTTTCGTGGTATTATTGAGTGGGGAGTGGAAATGACTTTTTCTTATGCTGAACAAGCAAGTATTAGGGTCAGGGTCTTAGGCACTGATCGATGCTCCTTATTTCCCTGTTTGCACCTGGCATTGCTGACTAGACCAGAGTAGGTAGCTTCTGCCCACTGGCATTTGGGTGCCCGAGGACATGGGTGTCGTGTTATCTAATGGTTATTTCATGGTTATGCCCATGAAAGCTCATTGAGAGAGCTTACACACTAGGTCCAGAGCGTCAGGGCTTCCCAGCTGGCCAGGGACACCTGTTCTGGGGAAAATGTCTGTATTGGTCAGCTATTGCCAGAGAACAAGTCTCCCCAAAACTGAGTGACGTAACAGTTTGTTGTTCCTGTCCATTCTTTGTCGGTCATTCCTTACTGATCTTGCCCGAGCCGATCACATGGCCGCGTGCAGTCAGCAGCCGGGCTGCCCTGGACTGGAAGGTCCAAGATGGTCTTAGCACATGTGCGGGGCATTGCTGGGATCAGCCTGGGAGCTCTCTCTGTCCTCTTGGTCTCACAGCATTCAGATCATTCGGTAGTCTACGCTGAGCTGATTTATTTACATGGAGTTTCCAAGCCCGTTTAAGGCCTGGGCTCAGAAGTCCCATAATATTATTATGAAGTATTCTGTTGGGTTGGAGCAAGCCACAGGGCCAGCGCAGGTTCAGGGAGAGAGGGACTAACTGCCTGCCTGGGAAGGAGAGAAGCCACCTGTGCAAGGGAGGATGGGAGGAGATATGGGGACCACGTTTTCTGACACTCTTCCACCAAGGCCAAGCCTCAGGTTCTCTGAGGGAGCTTGCTGCCCATCCTGACGTGTGGCCAGCAGAGCCAAGTCCAGGTGTAGAAGCTGGCCCGGATCACAAGCCTGTGGATCAGCTGTTGGTTTAGGGACAGAGAAGGCCTTCCCAAAAACACTGACTCATAGCTCCCATGCGCTGTTTTCAAGGCCTCGGGTCCAGCTCAGCAGAGCAAGCTATGCAGGTGGCCACGGGGCAGTCAGTTCTAGGCTGTGCCTGCCTTACCAACCTCCACCCGGGACTCCTCCGCTTCGCCCTCCAAACCTCCTGCAGGCCGGGCCGTGGGAGCCCTCTTCAGAGGAGCTCACACCTGCCCTGCCCACCCGGCACTCCCACGTGGACATCCTTGACTTTTCTGGAGCACTAGCAATAGCAGAGTGCAGTTTCCATGCCCAGGAGTCCAAAACGTGGCCAGAGTGAGATACCAGAGGGTGCGGTCGGGTTCAGCGCTCCCTTTGGTGTGGAAGCGGACAGTGTGAGTGAAGAACCAGGTCTCTTGCTTTAAGAATTAAGAATGTGGATGCCCGGGCACAGTGGCTCACGCCAGTCATCTTTGCACTCTGGGAGGCCGAGGCGGGCGGATTGCTCGAGGTCAGGAGTTTGAAACCAGCCTGAGCAGGAGTGAGACCCCGTCTCTACTATGAATAGAAAGAAATTAATTGGCCAACTAATATATATAGAAAAAATTAGGCATGGTGGTGCATGCCTGTAGTCCCAGCTACTCGGGAGGTTGAGGCAGGAGGATCACTTGAGCCCAGGAGTTTGAGGTTGCCATGAGCTAGACTGACGCCACGGCACTCACTCTAGCCTGGGCAACAAAAAGCGAGACTCTGTCTCAAAAAAAAAAAAAAAAAAGAGTGTGGGTGTGTGTAGATGGATTTCTCTCTTCTGTTCTTCAGGATAGAAAGGGAAAGTGAGCAGCCTCTGTTCGTTTGCTGCAGCTGCCTTAACAAAACGCTGCAGAATGCTGCAGACTGGGTGGCTCGAAGAACAAACTTTATTCTCTCGCAATTCTGGAGCCTGGAAGTGCAAGGTCAAGGTCGAGCAGGCTTGGGTTCTCCTGGCGCCCTTCTCCTTGGCCTGCAGATGGCCACCTTCTCCCCGAGTCTGCACGTGGTTTTCTCTCCCGGTGTCTGTGTCCAAATCTCTTCTCTTAGGGAAGCGGGCCGGATTAGGGTCAGGGCCCCACTGTAACTAACGGCCTCATCTTAACTTAATCATCCCTTTAAAGACCTTGTCTCCAAATACAGTTACATTCCGAGGTCCTAGGGGCTGGGCACCAACACGCGAGCATCTCAACCCACAACAGGGCCACTCCCTTCTCCGACTGGGACAGCAGCTGTTGCTGCTTGTAACGGCGGCCACGTTTCAGGGCGCTCCCTGTTGGTGATGGATTTCAGGGATGCCTTAACCCCACACTGCGCTGGGTGCACTTTGAAGTGTTAGGGGAGGAGGCGAGGGAAGGGGAAGGGACCTGTCCATCGGTTAGAAGAATTATCTCAGCTATTTTGTCCTAAAAGTCTCTGTAAGAGACAATTTTCAAAGAAACTGGTCTATTCCCTTACGTGTCAGGGTCCCCAAGGGAGAGGCTAGTGAGAAGGGCCCTTTGCTACTGAGTGGCCCCCTCATTTGGTGTCGAGTAGCTTTCTAAGATTCCTGGCCGCTGAGAAAGGTGGAGATCTTGCTTCTCTTTGCAGAGCTCGTGAGGGCCAGCGGTGAAAGCAGATCTTGGATCGAGCACACTCTGCCGCTGTCACCAAGATTTTTCTCCCTCGTAGATCAGTCCAGCTTGCTAAATAGACTGTCCGGCAAGAAAAGCCACCCAGACGCATGCCGTCGTTCCTGCCTGGTGTGTGTGGCGGGGAGGGAGGGCAGAGGGGGTCCCCCTGGTAGACCCTGGCACGTCTGTACGTTTGACTCCGGGTTGACAGGGAGTTGCTGGTCAGAACTCGATTTCAGATCGTCTGATCATCTCTATCTTGTTCGCCGGCTGCTGGCTTATGTCTGAACACAGGCATTGAAACCTCCCCTGACCCTGTTTATGGCATGCTCTCCCTCCTTCCCTGGAATGAGAGCAGCAGTTCTAGGAAATTCCATCCCTGTACTCTTGCTAAGCCTCCTGTCCCCATTCGTTCAGGGGAGGAATGCCTCTGCCTGGGGAACCCCAGGGGAAGGTGAGGAACGAGCCCAGCTCAGTTTACAGAAGGCACATCCAGCAGCAGAGTGTGGGCACTGCAGGAGGATGGGGAAGAACTGCGTGCAGGGAACATCCTGTTCTGGAAAGATATGCAGAAGTCTGGAGAGTGTTAGCTGAATGGCGGAGGCCCAGTCCGCCTTGCTAATTACTTTTAAACAGTGGGTGGCATTTAGGATCGAAGTCAAGACAGGCTAGGTCTGCCTCTGGCCGGTTGTGAGGGACAGGCTGTCTGAGCCTCAGTTTCCTCTTCTGCAAGTTGAGGCTCCCCTCGTGGGGAATTGTAGGGGGCGAATTGAGACCTGGCGTGTGAGGCTCTGAGCACAGACGGGAGGGATGACGGTGGCCGCAGTGATTGCTGTATCCACCCCACTTGAAACTCTAAGCGCCCATTGATGCACTACACGAGCAGAAGGTACAAATATAAATGCTCGTCAGCCTCCAAGAAGCTTCCTGTTCCTGGCCTGTGACATCTTCCTCTGGTTGTGTGTGCTCTCCCAAGTGGTTTTCTCTTTACTTGCGGTTATATACATGCCATACTTTATTCGCATACAAAAATCTTTGACATCATTTCTTTTTTTATATTTATTTTATTTTTGAGACAGAGTCTCACTCTGTTGCCTTGGCTTTGAGTGTCGTGGCATCAGCCTAGCTCACAGCAACCTCAAACTCCTGGGCTCAAGCGATCCTCCTGCCTCAGCCTCCCGAGTAGCTGGGACTACAGGCATGCGCCACCATGCCTGGCTAACTTTTTGTATATATGTTTTCTATATATATAATTTCTATATACAATTAATTTCTATCTATTTTTAGTAGAGACAGGGTCTCCCTCTCACTCAGGCTGGTTTCAAACTCCTGACCTCCCAGGTTGCTAGAATTACAGGTGTGAGCTACCGTGCCCAGCCTCCGGCTAATTTTTTCTATATATTTTTAGTTGTCCCTCTAATTTCTTTCTATTTTTAGTAGAGACACAGGGTCTTGCTCTTGCTAGTCTCAAACTCCTGAGCTCAAACGATCCTCCCGCCTTGGCCTCCCAGAGTGCTAGGATTACAGGCATGAGCCACCGTGCCGGCTTCATTATTTCCTTTAATCTTCACAATATGCCTGTGAGGCGTGGACTTTGTTATTACCCCCTCTAATAGCTGAGGAATGAAACTGGGAGTGGGAGGGACTAGGAAGTGCAAGCCCAGGTTTGAGCCCTCCGAGCGCCAGGCTGTTTGTACAATAAGTTTCTGCCAACTAGGAAGTCCTAAAATAGATGGCACGTGGTCGGTGCTTTAAAAATAGTTTCAATGAACTTACTGCAACGCCCTTGTTTTACAGGTGAGGAAACTAGACCCTAGGGGAATGCCTATATTGTTTTATACATTCAAAGCAAATTATCATCACCGGAAAGCATGCCTCGAGGAAAAAATACTATTCCTGTATTGGGTGCACATCTGGAGTTTAAAGTTCCAGAAGATACTGGCTACCAAAATGCCAAAGTTCTCAGTTTCTGTGGCCTTGGAAAGGATGGAGGATGCCCTCACTGTGTAACCCCCAGGGTTGCTTCCCTGCACCCCTCCCCACCCCCCGTTTGTCACCTATATGGAGGGGACTGAGTAAATGGTGAAATATGTCACCTGGACCCATGCACGCTGGCTGTGATAATAGCTGGTATTTGTACGGCTCATGTTGTGTCAGCCACTGTTCTAATCCACACAGCAACCCCAGGAAGCTGGCATCCACATCATCATCATCATCATCATCCCCATTCTGCAGAAGTGGAAGTTGAGGCACAAAGAGCTTAAGTAATAACTTGCTTAGAGTCACAAGAGCTAGCAAATGAGAGAGCTGGGTTTCAGAGGCGTTCAGTTAGAAATAACCTCTGTTATAATTAAAACAAAACATCTCAGGGAAAAAAAAAAAGAAACAACCTCAGTTATTCTCCGCAGGTTGTTCAAGGCTGAATCTTGAACTCTGCTGCCAGCACCCAACAGGGGCTCGATCCCAGCTACACAAATAAATGGTTTGAGGCCTGGGAAGGGGGAGTCCTCCTCTGTTCTCCCCACGCCCTGCTGGGAGGCAGGGCTCTGGGTTCCCACACTGCATCTCCAGTTTCTGAGTCAGCCTCAGCCGGCAGCCTCGACCGCCTGCCCTTTGGAAAGCTGAGCAGAATCAGAGTGAGATGGATGTTTCTCTGCGCCAGGGCTTTAGGGTCAGGCTGGCTGGAAGCAGGAAGATGGAGAGCTAGGGATCTCTGCCCCTCTGTGGTCCCCACAGTTGCCTCTGTTTGTGGACCTCACACACTCGGACCTTTAATCATTCCTCTACTTCCTGCTGAATTGTGAGCGTCTAAGGGCAAGGGAGTTTTCACTGCATCTCAGTGCTCCCTGCATCCCTGGCACCTCACGTGCTGTTGGTCCAAAGTAGGGGTCCAGCGAGTAAATCAGGGAGACCAGCACATGTACTCAAGGAGGAGGATTGAGCCGAGCTTGCCATGTGTGTAGACGAGGGTTAACACCTTTGTCCCTGGACGTAGTCAGCCTCCTATACTTGAGTACAGTTTCTGCGAGGGAGTTCCCATCCAGCGTAGACCTTTCAAATGATGGTGCCCGCCGGCTTGGACAGGTGTCGCCGGCTTGGACAGGTGTCACAGGTGTCGCCAGCCCAGCAGAGCTCCCTGGGCTTTTTCTGTGTGGAGGGAAGGAGGAGCCCACTTAGCTCCAGCCAAGGCATTTTAACTTGAATTACTGAAAAAGGAGATTCTGATCCTGTGTCTTTACTTATTTGATTGTTTAATGTCCCTATATCCTTACTGTAGTTTTATATTTTAAAAAAATATAAGGCCGGGCGCCATGGTTCACGCCTGTAATCCTAGGACTCTGGGAGGTGGAGGCAGGAGGATGGCTTAAGGATGGGAATTCAAGAACAGCCTGAGCAACAAAGCAAGACCCTGTATCTACAAAAAATAGAAAAAGTAGCTGGGCATTGTGGTGCACGCCTGTAGTCCTGTCTTTTATGATTCAGGAAATATTCTGAATTTTTTTTTTTTTTTTACTCATAATC
>VSMD01090834.1:0-23705 GCA_008750895.1 Mirza zaza | reverse complement strand
TTTGAGACAGAGTCTCACTTTATTGCCCAGGCTAGAGTGAGTGCCCTGGCGTCAGCCTAGCTCACAGCAACCTCAAACTCCTGGGCTCAAGCAATCCTGCTGCCTCAGCCTCCCAAGTAGCTGGGACTACAGGCATGTGCCACCATGCCCGGCTCATTTTTTCTATATATATATTAGTTGGCCAATTAATTTCTTTCTATTTATAGTAGAGATGGGGTCTCGCTCTTGCTCAGGCTGGTCTCGAACTCCTGAGCTCAAATGATCCACCCACCTCGGCCTCCCAGAGAGCTAGAATTTTTGTCATTTTTATGTAGCCACAAGGGGGAAGAGAGATCCATACTTTTCATTACTAAAGGAAGATGTAAGCAAGCTCTTTCAAGTTAGAGAAAGTTAAGAGATGCTGGAAAGCTGCTTTCCAACACGAACACTGCATCAGGAAAGACAGGGTGCAGGGGGAGTTCTGTGTCACTTCTCCTCTGGCCAGCATTCCCTTGGGGAGTGCAGAGGGTTTAGTGTAAAATCTTTATCCTTTGACGTGGTTTATCCCAATGCTAATTACATGCTAAGTTTGCAACAAAACTCAGGCCTTGGGAATTCAAGCTTGGCTCTGGAGTGGAGCAAGCAAGCCCTTTCCCTGCTGGGACTGTCCTGCTCCCAGCACTGGGGACAGAAGCTGCATAGCTCACCTGTCCCATGGAGTGGGGGAAGCTATCTTTCCTTCCATGCTGGTCCCAGCCAGGGGTGCAAGGCTGGGAGCCTGGGCTGGGGAGAGGGCAGTTGGGCCAGATGGGCTCCAACAGTGACAGGGCCCTGGTATCACAGGCGGTGGCTGGCAGGACCAGGTGGGTGGCCTAATGCCTGGCATCAAGGTGGGGCGCTCCCGGGCTCAGTTGCCGCTGAAGGTGGAGGTGGAAGAGATCACGGTGCCTGAGGGTTTTATCCAGAAGGTCAACGACCACCTGCTTCTGGTATACACTGGCAAGACACGTCTGGCACGGAACCTGCTGCAGGTGAGTCCCGGCCCCAGATCGAGCGAGGGGGCAAGTGGCTCGGCCTGGGCCAGACCCTCTGTGCACCTCTCTCCTGCCCCGTCCACAGGATGTGCTGAGGAGCTGGTATGCCCGGCTGCCCGCCGTGGTGCAGAACGCTCGCAGCCTGGTGCGGCAAACTGAGCGGTGTGCTGAAGCCTTCCGCCAAGGTGAGGTGACGTGCTTCTTCCAGAGGAGGGCAGGGTGTCCGGAGCCAAGAGCTTGTGGGAGTCAGAGGCCGGGGCCCTTTGCAGGCTTGGCGCAGGGCCCAGGTAGTAGGCCCCTGGGAACAGAAACCTATTGTCTGTCCTCTCAGGGGTCTCACACTTAGGCGGGAGCCATATCGCAGGACAAAACTGGTACCGTGGGAAAGGCCTGCAGCCCCACCGGACAGGAAGCAGATAGGGGGAGAAGCTCGGCCCCGTAGCTGAGTTCCAGGGAAGTCAGAGCTGAGCGGGGCTCCCAGCGTGTGGCTGTATAGTTCACTGAATACTGACTGCTAGGCACCTTGTTAGTCACTTTATGAACATTAGTCTTCAAATGGCCCATAAAGTGGGCTTTATTATACCTGTTTGCAGCCAGCATGGCACCTGGGTTCTTAACCATGACACTGGGTCAGTGGTGCCTCTTGGCTCTTGATTCAGTCTACAAATGGGCGTTGAGAGTCTTGGCCCGGGCACACCAACCCCGTCTGCCCTCAACCCAGGAAGCCTGCCTCTGCTGGGCCAGTGCCTGACCTCGTACTGGGAGCAGAAGAAGCTCATGGCACCCGGCTGTGAGCCACTGGCTGTTCGGCGTCTGATGGATGTCCTGGTCCCTCACGTGCATGGCCAGAGCCTGGCAGGGGCAGGCGGTGGGGGCTTTCTCTATCTGTTGACGAAGGAGCCGCGGCAGAAAGAGGCTCTGGAGGCTGTGCTGGCCAAGACCGAGGTACCTGATGGGGTTGGTAGGTGGTGGGGGCAAGAGATCCCACTGTGGCCCCCAGCTAGCCGGCTCTATATCTGCAAGTCCTTCTAGCCCTGCAGCCTCAGTCCTGCCTCCAGAAGGTCTGAGATTTTTCCATATCCTTCTAAATACCTCCTGTCCTGTCCAGGGCCTTGGGAATTGCAGCGTCCACCTGGTGGAAGTGGATACTCAGGGCCTGAGCCTGAAGCTGCTGGGGTCTGAGGCCTCAACCTGATGCCTGTTCCCATGAGGCTGGTCCATCGCTGCAAGAAAACCTGGAGCTGCAGTGGCCCCTCCCTCCCTTCCACACGGGAGCTCTCTGCCTCCTACCTCTCACCCACCTCTGCACGTCTGCTCTTAAAGGAAGCAGACTTGGGCAAGACCTGGGCAAGCAGAGATGGTGCTTGGGACAGGACTGTGACCTGGCTGACAGCAGCCTACACTTGGCCTCTGTACTATTTGGACATAAGAAAGTCTTAAGCTTAGTGTCCCATGTGGCCTTTACAAATCCCACAGCCCAGCTTGGGCCTTGGCCTTCTCACTCTCTACAAGGGCCCTGGAAGAAGATGACAAGCAGCCTTAGCATATGGCTGGGGGTCCCTTGGGAAGGCCAGCCCTGAAGCGGCCCTTTGAGCCATTTCCTGTGGCCTTCTTTAGTGTGTAGAGACTTCACACTCAACCATCATGGGAGACTGAGAGTAAGGGTGGGGGGCCATTGCCAAGTCTGTGGCAGTGAGCCAACGAGTCACTTTCAACCCAGGCCTTAACCAGCAGTACTAAGGACTGTGCCAAGTGACCTGGTACCTGTGGGCAATGGGTTCTATGATATTCTTGGAATAAATTCATTGCCCTTCCAGGTTATCCTCATATTGTTCTGCTGGGAGCAATTGCCACTTACCCTGGCACTGTGGGAACTGCCCCTCGATGATCCAGCCTGTGGTGCTGAGGGCCCAAGAATGGGGAGGAGGGTCCAGGATTGGAAGAGGGCTCCTGCCATCATGTGGGCCTGCAGCAGCTGTGCACCGCACCGGGTGTGGGGAGAGGCTGCGGCTTTAGGCTTTTGCCTTCACACTTCAGCGCAACTGGTTGACCTGTCCTGGCCCAAAGCACCCAGCCCTCCCTGTTTCTGTAAACAGCACGCTGGCATCTCCCCAAGGAATGTCTTTATTCAGGGATCATACACATCACAGCTTTTCCTCAAAGTCAAACCTAATTCCCAGCTCCCCAGATGTACCCAAGTCTTCTGAGGCTGGCAGGGGCAGCATGTTTGTTGTAGTGTTTGAGGGCCACACAAAGAGCTGGCCTGGGGTGCAGGCTGCCTGCCTTGGCTTTCCCGCCTAATCAGGAGTCTGCCTGTCCTGGTGGGGAAAGGCTGCTCCCAAAGCATCACCCAGCGAGGTCTGAGGGCAGAGCATGCCATGAGTGCAGGCCTTGTTTCCTTGCCGCTAGCCATGGAACAGTCTGGACTGTTAGAGCACCCTTCAGCCAGACAGCCTTGCTCAGCGCCTTGGCTACGGCCACTTAGGGAACAGGCCTGGAAGTGTGATGGGCCAGGTGGGCTCACCCCGGAGCTACAGGCGCAGCCTCTTGATGTCCTCGCTGCGGAAGTCCATGCGCAGAGCCAGCACCTGGCGCACTTCGGCAGGCGTGAGGCGCCACGTCAGTGGGCCAGAGTTGGCACCCCAGTAATCCAGGATCTCAGTGACCTAGGGGAAGAACGCGGAGACCCGCTGGTAAGGTCACAGCTATCCTGAAGGAAGCCCTGGGCTCCAGCAGGGGCAGAGCAGGGGTACCCAAGAATGGGAAAGTACTCTACTGGGCAGGGCTGCTGGCAGAGGGAGTGGCAAGGATCCAAATTTTGTCATTGTCCCTCTTTCCAGTCACCATTCCCTGAATAGGCCAAGGGAGTGCCACATACCCGCTCCAGATTGAGGATTGTGGCCATCTGGGAGAGCCGAGCAAACTTGTCTCGGATGGTCCAGGTGGTCACTGTGGTAAGGTAGGCAATAAGTGACCTCAGCTCCTTGTCAAACTGCAGACCGCCCAACTGCGGGAGAACACAAGACGGTTACGCTTCTTAAGGCCTGGCCCTCTAGCCAAGCAGAACTGGCTTCCAATTGTCCTCAGAGCTGGGTGGCAAGGCTGGCTGGGCCCCGTGTAGTGTCCTGTAGCTCCAGTTAGCTCTAAGGCCTCAGAAGCCCGAACAGGACTAGGCCTAGACATGCAGGGCCTACGGGTAGCAGACCGAGGGGACACGAGTCCTGGGGTGGCAGCATGCTTTGTCCTCAGAGAAGAAATGATAGGGCTGTGCACCCATGCCCCCTTGACCTTACCCGATTGAAGGTGGATTTCAGCACCACTCTTTCCAACTCGACGGCAACAAGGTTGGTCATGAGGCCGGTCAGGCTGTCGTAGATGACTGGGGACAGGCTGGCCTGCACACAGAGGCTTAACATCAGTGGGAGTGTCACCTAGCCTCTCTGCTGGAGTCTTCAGGGGATGGGGACAGCTACATGAGGCCATGGGGGAGTGTTTCTACAGGCTAGGGTTGGAAGGGCTTTCAGGGTCCCCAGCAGAAATGTGATGAGAAGCCATAGGCTGCTGGTTTGGGCAGAGGTGGGTAATCCTCTAAGCTGATCCTTAGAGCTCCTGCTCACCTTGAACTCTGCCATTAGCTGTTCCAAGTTAAGGATGAACTGCTGTACCCAAGGGTCGTTCGCTTCATAGTCGTTGAATTCTTCCTATAGACAGGAAGCAAGGTGGGTCACCATGGGCTTCTTTCTAAGGAGTACCATTCACCCCCACCCCACCTTTACTCATCTAAGAAAATAATGTAAGAGGTTCTTGCATCCCTGTAGCTTCTGATTCTTCCAGTCTAAAACCAGCTTGGACACCCAGGGGTGGAAGAACATTTCTGACCAGTGAACCACCCTGGGCTGTGGCAGTAGCCCACATGATATAGTAAAGCTCCTGGCATTTTACTCCCTCTTGCCTCTCATGTTCTATGGGAATGGAATCACTAGGCTAAGAGGGAAACAAGCTCTTAAGTCTATGGAAGGTGGGGCAAGGAGGGGCTCAATAAAAGAGGGCGAGTCAGGTCAAAGCAAGCTCCTTCAGATGCCCTTCTCACTGTAGGAACAGACTTTCCTGGGGGAACCTAGTCTTCAAGGGTAAAGGTGAGGAAGTGGGCATCACGGCTCCACTGCCCTCCAGCTGGGGATGAGGACAGGGTTGGGGGTGGTGGCAATCATGGGCTTGATGGCTGCCTGTGGTCAGGCTGACCTCCTCGATGTTGTGGGAGACGGAGAGAAAGGTGTTGATCCAAGGCTGCACCTGCGGCTTGACTGCTGTGCTGTTCAGCTCTGTCAGCCCTTCCTGCACAGGGACAAGGCAGAGACACATCAGACACGGGAGGCACATGACCCCTCTTCTTCATTCATCCCTTGACTGTAGGCATTCTTCTAGCTCTGAGGCATTCTGCAGGCCCTGTCAGAAGTATGACAGACAGAATGCTAATTAAAGAGCCAGGAACACTGTGTCCCTTTCCAGATCTGTGCTTATTCAGGTCCAGGGGAGAGAGGAGACCCTGAGGTTCTGGTAAACTTTCAAAAGAAGAGCTTTGAGAGTGCCTGGTGCTAGGCAGCACCTGTGATTAAGGCCAAGCAGCAGGCAGAGCAACCGTGTGGTTCCATTTCCTCTGAGCAGTTTTCTGAGGGCTCTTGTCATCGTGAGGGCCAAGTGGAGATTCTAGAGGACCAGATGTTGGCTTGTCAATGTGACAACTTCACTGCTGAAAAACCAACAGGGCCTTTAGTCTCAAGGGATGTGTATAACCTCAGGGCCTTGTGTGCTACTCCCTCCCTCCCTCCTCCTCCCTGTTTCTTGTACACAGTGGAGCCCAGGACAAGCCAGTTAATCTTCCCAGAGTAACACAAAGGCACAGGATTCAGTCAGCAGTTGAACCTGGGACTTACCTGCAAGAGGTCTCGGAATTTGTTGGACACGGCAACCAGGTCAGAAAGGCAGCTGTCAAACTTGGCCTGGGCCTGCTCCCCTCCGATGCCCTGGCTGAACAGCTTGGTGCAGTCACACTAGGGGAGAACACCGTGTTAAGGCTACCGAGCATGCCTGGGCCATGGGAGTGTGGGGAGAGCCAGAGAGGAGGGCAGAATGCAGCCAGCCATCTCTCCTCATCCAGCTTCCTCTGGGAACAGCTATGGCCCGTCCTTGGCAAGAGCCCTGGGTGGGCTTCAGAAAACCTGGATTCTATTCTGGTGACTATCTACTCAGTTCCCACTCCCCCCTGGGAACACAGGGGTACCAGCATCAGGGGAACTGAAAAAGAAACATGATGCCTGAAATGTTTCATACCCTTAGAGTAGATATTCCTATATTCAAGTCCTAGCTCAGTCATGTATCAGCTGAATGACCTTGAGCGAATGATTTAAAGTGTCAGAGCTTCAATCTACCTGTCTTATAAAATGAGAAAGCCAATTCCTGCTCCCATGGTATCGTGAAAGTCATGTAAGATGATTCACAAAGTGCTTAGCCCGGTGCCTGGCAAAGGGTAGACACTAAGGAGACATTAGCTACTATTGTTACAGTTTCTGTTTCTTAAATATTTCGTTCTGGCTGCTAAAGGGAGATTGTCATGATCATAGCTAACGATGAAGTGCTTACTGTGTGCCAGGCTCTGTTCTAAGCATTTGACTTTTATTAACTAAAGTACTTGCTCTTAAAAAAACAAAACAAAACAAAAAAAACCCCTACAAATGTTGTAAATAACATTGAACATAAAAAAAAAGGACCTGCTTGTGAAGTAAGTCAAATTATTATCTCCATTGTACAGATGAGGAAACTGAGGCACAGAGAAATTAATAACTTACCTGAAGCCACAGCAGTAAGTCACGGAGTTGGGATTCTAGTCTGGGAATTCTGGCTCCAGAGTGCCTCACTGTACTAGGGCCTGGGTAGAGGGAACTCCACAGGGGGGCTTCTTGAAGCTCATGCTTTAGGGTGCAGAAGCTGCCCACATTCTTGTAGCCTCCACAGAAAGTCTGTGCTGTTTGGCCATGGTGGGGAGCAGAGTGGAAAGCTGCCTGGGACTGGCAGGCAGAAGCCTTCTGCCACAGCAGCTCCAACACTTACTGTCTGTAACTAGACTTGTGACCTCATCTGTAAGGTGGACATCATGCCACCTGACCTGCCTGTCCCAAGGGTTGCTGAAGGGGCTGAGAAAGAACATCTGTGCGATGCGGTCTAAGGGGTGGGGGTAGGATTTATGAGAAATTTTTTTTTTTTTGAGACAGAGTCTCACTTTGTTGCCCAGGCTAGAGTGAGTGCCGTGGCGTCAGCCTAGCTCACAGCAACCTCAAACTCCTGGGCTCAAGCAATCCCCCTGCCTCAGCCTCCCAAGTAGCTGGGACTACACGCATGCGCCACCATGCCCGGCTAATTTTTTGCATATATATATTAGTTGGCCAATTAATTTCTTTCTATTTATAGTAGAGACGGGGTCTTGCTCTTGCTCAGGGTGGTTTCGAACTCCTGACCTCGAGCAATCTGCCCACCTCGGCCTCCCAGAGTGCTAGGATTACAGGCGTGAGCCACCACACCCTGCCTATGGGAATTGTTTATTTAGCTCTTTGCTGTCTCTCTTTTCTTTCACTTGGCTAATTCTATGGGCCTAGTTCTGAATTTCTAACACTTCCCAAAATTTTACTTACAAAATCCAACAGACTGATGTTAAGGAGGAAGTCAGGAATATAATCTAAAGTGCCATGATTTAAAAACAATGAGGATAGCCACCTTGTTGAACACATGTGATGTGATAGGAACTATGTTATCAGTACATTATATCACCTTATTTTTCATTTTAAGGAATTTTTGGGGTAGATGCCTAACCTAGTCCAATTCACAGCACTATTATAAACTCTCACCTGACTGTTCTCCCTAAGCCTCCCTCAGTAACCCCGTTAAGCTACTCCCCAGGTCTTCTCTACCCTGGGTGCCAGCTCCCCTCCTCGGCCTGCCCAGCCCAAGGCCACACCTCACCCTAGCTGGTGCCTCAAGCCCTTGCCTCTGCTGCAAAGCATCCTCCTCTCCTCCTCTGTCCAGGTGCCCCCTGTGGAGACAGGACCCTGACCTCACTCCCTTCCCAGAGGCTGAGATGGGGAGTAGGGAAGAATTGGGCCCCTCATTTTCTAATACTTAAAATTGATGGCTCCATGCTGTTATTTGTAATTGTTAATATAATTAATAAGTACCACTGCATGCAGCTGGCATACCAGGTGCTTATCACACTGAGCTCACAACAATGCTGCTTTACTAATGAGGAGACTGAGGCTCGGGGAGGTGACAGAATTTGCCTAAGGCCACAGTTCACTGGTCAAGTGGAGATCTGAAATCAGGGGTATCTGACTTCAAAGCTCAAGCAATTTTCACTATACTCTGCTGTCTTCATCCCAAAAATAATAGCAAGCAGCTTTGCACAGCGGTTGGTGAACCTTATCTTAATCTCTTTCATTTATAGAAGGCTTTGTCATTTTTTTTTTTTTTTTTGAGACAGAGTCTCACTTTGTTGCCCAGGCTAGAGTGAGTGCCGTGGCGTCAGCCTGGCTCACTCACAGCAACCTCAAACTCCTGGGCTCAAGCGATCCTTCTGACTCAGCCTCCCAAGTAGCTGGGACTACAGGCATGCACCACCATGCCCGGCTCATTTTTTCTCTCTATATATATTAGTTGGCCAATTAATTTCTTTCTATTTATAGTACAGACGGGGTCTTGCTCTTGCTCAGGTTGGTTTCGAACTCCTGAGCTCAAAGGATCCTCCGCCTCCACCTCCCAGAGAGCTAGGATTACAGGCGTGAGCCACCACCCCCGGCTGGCTTTGTCATTTTTATAAGGTGCTTTCAACTCTGTTTTTTCATTAGGCCACCCTGCAAGCCCACAGTAAGGTAGGATAGAGATCTATCTATCTGTACATCATTTTACAGATGAAAGAACTGAGGCTCAGAGAGTTGAGACTTGTCCAAGGTCACATGCCAAGTATGTGCCGGAAGAGCTAATTTGGATTCTGATCTTCCAATTCTTGATCTCTTCCCGCTGGCCCAGGCATGCCTTACTACCATGTCAATCACCAGTGAATCCCCTCAAGTGTGGCTCAATGTCAGGGAACGCCCCTGTCTCCACCAGGATGAGCGAACAGGGCTTTCTCTCCAGATGGGGAGGCTATAGCTGCTGAAAGCTGATAGGCAATTTCTCCCGTACCTCCAGTGTCTTCTTCAGAGTGGAGATGTTTTCACTGCAGACTTCTACGTTGTTCAGAGTTACCTGGGAGATGAAGGAGGAAGGAAGAACATGATTTCCGGCTGACTGGTGCGTGCTACCTACTCTGACACCAGACTGGCTGACAGCTGCACTCTCTGAAGCTCAGAGAAGGACTGGTTAGAGTTTAGCCTCAGGCTAAGGAAAAGCCACAGCACTGTCATCAGGCAGGAGGCTCAGATCTCGGACTGGGCAGAATGGTGAGCCAAGCTTGCTTTTTCTTCTGTGCCTAATGCCAGGGAGCAAAGCCTTAGTGACATCAGAGGTAAAAAGCGCAGGTTTCAGGTCTCTTGGCCCTGGTATCTACAGACCAGAAATGACTCAGGCACACAGGACTGGGATAAGTTCTGAGGCTCCAAGTTGCCAAGCACAGGTCAGTGATACAAAGTCTGACGTTAAAGAAAAACTTCCATTGTCTAAAATCTTGGAATGTTTCAGTGAAAAAAAGAAAAATAATAAATAAAATTAAAAATTAAAAAAAAAAAAAGCTTCCAGAAAGCCTGCCACCTATGAGGCATTTTCTCATCCTTTCTCTCACTGACCCTGCCAAATACCCCCACAAAACAAGTATTAGCAAACCCAGTTCATGGGAGGAAAGGAGACTTCAGAACATGAAGCTGCTAAAGTCAGCCAACAACGGACTTGGCAAATATTTGCTGAGTGCCTGCTGTGTGCCAGACAGTTCTAGGCAATGGGGAGAAAGCAGTTAACAAAACAAAGTCCATCCCCTCATAGAGATGATATCTGAGAAAGGAAGTCAGATAGTAAACAAATGTATATATTATAGAATGTCAGGTAGCGATAAATGCTACAGAGAAAAATAAAGCAGAGTAAGGGACAGAAACTCAGAGTGACAAGGCCACAAAGGTGGAGCCAGGTATAGAATTCAGGTCTCCCCACTCTGGGGCCAAGGGCTCCTTCTTTCATAACTGCCTTATAGACTAGGTGTAGAATACTAATTGTAAAAAGGAGCATGTGATAAAAGTGATAATTAAGGTACTACTGTTCTGGCCAGTTAGAAGAAAGAAAAAACTGTTTTTGTCTGAGGCATTCAAGGAAGGTTCCATGACAGAGTTGGTGGCTGAGCTGAACTTAAAAGGCTAGAATAAGCTGGGCATAGTGGTCCACAGCCTACTGAGAAGGCTGAAGCAGGAGGATCACTTGAGCCCAGGAGTTTGAGACTTACCTGACCAACATAACTAGACCCTGTCTCTTTCTTTAAAAAAAAAAAAAAAAAAGGCTAGAATACAATTCTATTTATTTATTTACTTTTTAGACAGAGTCTTGCTCTGTTGTCTGGGCTAGAGTGCCATGGCATTGGCCTAGCTTGCAGCAACCTCAAACACCTGGGCTCATGTGAGCTAGACTGATGCTACGGCACTCTAGCCCAAGCAACAGAGTGAGACTCCATCTCAAAAAACCACAAAACTAAATAAAAAAACAAAACAAAAAAACCCCACAAAACTTCTGGGCTCAAAAGATCCTCCTGCCTCAGACTCCTGAGTAGCTGGGACTAATTTTTCTATTTTTAGTAGAACCGGGATCTCACTTTTGCTCGGGTTGGTCGAACTCCTGACCTCAAACAATCCTCCCACCTTGGCCTCCCATAATGCTAGGATTGCAGGTGTGAGCTGCTGCAATTGGCTCTCCTAGTTAATATTTCTTTTACTTTTATTTTTTTTATTTATTTAATTTTTTTTTTGAGACAGAGTCTCACTTTATTGCCCAGGCTAGAGTGAGTGCCATGGCGTCAGCCTAGCTCACGGCAACCTCAAACTCCTGGGCTCAAGCAATCCTGCTGCCTCAGCCTCCCAAGTAGCTGGGACTACAGGCATGTGCCACCATGCCCGGCTAACTTTTTCTATATATATTAGTTGGCCAATTAATTTCTTTCTATTTATAGTAGAGATGGGGTCTCGCTCTTGCTCAGGCTGGTCTCGAACTCCTGAGCTCAAACGATCCGCCCACCTCGGCCTCCCAGAGAGCTAGGATTACAGGCTTGAGCCACCGCGCCCGGCCTTCTCCTAGTTAATATTTCTTAATGGCACTTAATGGCACCCAACATGATATGGTTTGTTGCTTGTCTACCTTCTCCACACTGTCCAACTTTCCTGAAATGGAAATATTCTAAGTCTGCACTGTGCAGTATGGTAGCCCCTAGCCATGTGTGGCTACTGAGCACATGATATGTGGCCAGTACAACTCAGAAATTGGATTTTTAATTTAAATATAAATTTCAATGGCCACCTATAGCTAGTGGCTACCATTTTGTGCAGTGAAGCTTTAGAACCCAGAACAGTGCCTGGTACACAGACATTTCCCAATAAATATCTGTTGAGTGAGAGTGAATGGACATATTCTGGAAAGGAGATAATATAAGCAAATGTGGAATGGTAAAACCCCCTAAAAGGCATTTGGGAAATAGCAGAGTCAGTTCACAAATATGTACAGGATGTAGAGGGGCAGAGGTGGGTGGAGTCTGACTGGGACTGAGGTGCTGTGCTGAATAGTTAGACCTTTGTCCCTGTGGACAATGGGGTGGCACTGAAGATTTTTAAAAGCAGGTGAATGCCACATGAGCACAGCTGTGGTTTGGAAATACTCATTTAGAGGCTCTGTGTGAGAGGAATTAGTGTTCAAGAGGCTCCTACCACCTCTGAACTGGTGTGCTGGTGTCATGACCAGGAAGGCAGGGGTGAAGTAGGGGGAGCCAATCTTCAAGATACGAGTCAGGAATTTCAGGATAAAAGGAGAATCCCAGAACCTCAGGGACTGAGATTAGGCAGTCCCTCTTACCTTCCCCAGACTGCTTCCTTTATTAGTGTCCTGTAGCCAAGACTGAAACCCACACTGCTGACGGTGCTGCTTAGGCCACCTTGGCTGTGGATGGATAAGCCTACAGGGCTTTCTTTAACACGCCACAACACAAGGCTGCTAACATCACAAGTTTCCAGAGAAATAAATGCACTGTCATGACAGCTTAAGGGTGAAAGCCACAGCATAAATGTTTCCAAGGCATTTAAGGACACCAAGAATAACTGTCAGGAGCGGAAAATGTATTTGGGGTCAAAGGGTATTGATTTCAAAGTTTCCCCTGTATTGACAGACATTGTAAGCGTGGATTCACCGGGCTTATCTCCTGCCCATGGTGAATGATATGTCAGTACCATTGGAGAATTTATCTTGACAGCCAAATGAAACAAGGTGACATAAAAAATAGGCCCTGCAGTGGCAGTGATGACATTTTAAGTACTTGGCATCGGGAAAACTGGAAACCTGTCATCAAGCATTTAGCATCACCTTTGTATTTGGCCTTATCTTATGGGCCCTCAAACAATGAAAGTGTGCGAATGGGAGGTCCTCACAGCAGTGAAAGAGAGAACACATGCTGGCCAGCCTTTGGATGTGTGTCGTCAGGTGGTGGAAAATGGGACTGGAGAGTGGGATGGGACAGATTTAGTTGGCCTAAACAGTCAGACATCTAGCTTTGATGTGGTGGGTAGCAAGGAGCCAATGAATGTTTCTGAGCACAGAAATGAAAAAATGAAAATAAGTTCTGTAAAAAAATGAAATAGAATGCAAAGAAAATAAACCATACGATTGGCCAGGCGCGGTGGCTCACGCCTGTAATCCTAGCACTCTGGGAGGCCGAGGCAGGCGGATTGCTCGAGATCAGGAATTCAAAAGCAGCCTGAGCAAGAGTGAGACCCTGTCTCTAGTATAAATAGAAAAAAATTAATTGGCCAACTAATATATATAGAAAATATTAGCCGGGCATGGTGGCGCATGCCTGTAGTCCCAGCTACTTGGGAGGCTGAGGCAGCAGGATTGCTTGAGCCTAGGAGTTTGAGGTTTCTGTGAGGTAGGCTGATGCCATGGCAACAAGGTGAGACCCTGTCTCAAAAAAAAAAAAAACATACGATGCTGGTTACAGGACCTTTTGGCAAAGTCCTCCAAAGGTACCATATTTCAGAGGCAACAGTTTTTTGGAACTGATCCTCTTTTTTGGCAACAGCCATGACATCCCAGATTGACAGAACCCATGCCCAGGGACAATGTTTTCAATGACAGGAAGGAAGTGGGGCTGTCTAAATAGTCTTCATGTTGGATAAGCCTGATGACTAGGTACTGTGGTTTCCCCTGCACAGGGGCATGTTAGATATTAGCAAGTTTAGGTTTCTGTCTCTGAAAGAAACAGCTCTTAACTTTTTTGGCATCATAGAACCTTTTAAGAATCTGGTAAAAGCTAAGGACTCTGCTTCCAGAAAAATGTATGTACACATTTTTGCATTCAACCCCATGTATAGACTATTGATTGAGAGTTCTGGTACTAGATGTTTCCTTCAGGCTCTGAACTTGCTAATGTGAGGGATGGAGCAGAATGGACTTCTGACAGCGCTGTTCCTGTGCTTGCCAAGACAGCGTGTGCCACAGAAGCATAAGCTTAGGACTCGTGTGTTCTCTTTGGCTCATCACAAGCTGCCTGTTGCCTTGTACAAATCCTTTCATCCTTCCATGCTTCTCCTTGTTCAGCTGCCACACAACTTCTAAGACTCATATCACATCTGTCATTCTGGGTAGCTGAGGGCTATAATAAGGTTACCTTGCCAGAGGAAACTGAAAGCCTAAAATGTGCACTAGAAAAGCAGTCCTGGTAGGCCTAAAGGATTGGCACCCACCCGTGTTGTGGGCCTTTCCTCAGACAAGCAGTTTGGAGGCCTGGCACAGATGTTAGTTACAGCTGGTTTTGTGGCTGAGTCCAAGAACTGAGTATCCAACTGGACACTCAGTGGGGCCCTGAACAGTTGGACGGACGTCTTGGGAACAGACATCAGGTGAGAGTTCAGAAACCCAGCCTTCTGGCAGGGAATAGTGCATATCCTGGCTCAGGCTACTCAGAATAGGTCCCCGAGAAAGAGGCAGTTTCAGAACCTTCTAGAAGGAACTTTCCTTAAAGGAGGAATTTTCCTTCTAAATAGACACTGGAGGAAAAGTTTGCAGCTCAATGCTGATTATACTGTGGTTTAGGGATCATAGTTCAACCTCTCAAGATAAACTGACCCAGCTCTTCATCTGTGGGTTACCTACCAGGAAGGACAGCTTGGCCTCGTCAGTGCTCTCGATGCCTTTTGTGTCAAATTTGCCCTGCTGGAGGCTGCTATGCATGATGTTCACAGCACTTGTCACCCCGCGCTGGATGTCCTGTAAGGTTGTGGCCGGAAAGCCCATCCGCAGCTTGTTGCACAAAACATCCCTGGAGGGCAGAATGGCATAGGGGGAGTGACAGCACTCAATGTGGCCTCCAGGACAGCAGGACCAGAGTGCCCATTACCCTAATCTGGCAACACAAGTTGGGGAGAATAACCAATCCTCGAGACCACTGTCACAGACCCTACCAGCCAGGATATGAGAGTGACCAACGCTCCTCAAGGCCACTGATGTGACAAGGATATACAGAGGAGACTGGCCAATTCTTTATTTCTTACGAGGCTTTCAGTTATCACCACTGCACTCCAACAAATGAAGCAGAGGCAGTATGGCTGAGTTAAAGGCAGTACTGTATAGGAACTGAGAGAATAGGTTTTGCATCAGTCAGCTCTGCATGCTATAGTCCACCACTCAGGAGCTGTGTGATCTATGATGAGGGATGGAATCTCCCTAAACCCCAGTTTCCTCATTTATAAAACAGAGCTAATAGTTCCTACCTCACAGGGTTGTTATTAGGACTAGAAAATAGTACAAGATCAGCATAGTGTCTGGCTGTAGCAATGGTAACTATGAGTGGTATTATTACAACGACTGCTTTCATTTGAACTGCCTGTTCTTTTTCCTAGAACTGAGGGCCTCTTCAGTCCAGTTCAGGGAACAGAAATTTGGCCCATAAGATATCTGGCTGATCAACAGCTGCCTGGAGCCAAGGATACTGTGCTAGGGACAGGAGCTTATGTCCTATGTAGAAGTGAACTAGAATCAAAAGGAAAAAAGGTGGTGGTAGTGGTGGGGGAGAAACAAATAGGCCTCAGGAATCAACCAAACTAGGACCTTTCTGCCTAGAAAGGAGAAAAGGAGTCAACTGTACCTGAAGTCAGACTCCAGCTCTGTGGTGGCGAGGTTGATCATGGCACAGAGACAGTCAATGCTGGAGCTGGACAGAGCCCGCCCAATGCACTTCTTAACAATGTAGAAGACGTCATCCACCATGCTCGAGGTCAACTGGCCCTTCTCACAGGTGTCCAGAGCCACAGCCTACCCAAAAGGCAAAACACACAGTGAGGGTTCCAGTTCTGCATGTCCTATTCTAGATGGTTCTGATGACACTAGCGCTGGCACTGCTCCCTTTTCTATACCTTGTCCATGTTTCTCCCAACATGGCTTATTCTGGTCATGGCTTGGGGTGGATCCTCCTTGCCAAAATAGCTCACTTCCCTGTTGATCACTAGATTAGGAAATTAAATATTTAGGGCCTTTGCCTTGGGGACATCTATTACCTGGGCTGTAAGACATCAGCAGAGGCCCTACTTCCCTGAGGCTCCTCACCCACATACCTCCAGGAAACAAGTAGGCTCCCTGAGGAACTAAGCTATTCTTTTTTTTTTTTTTGAGACAGAGTCTCGCTTTGTTGCCCAGGCTAGAGTGAGTGCCATGGCATCAGCCTAGCTCACAGCAACCTCAAACTCCTGGGCACAAGCAATCCTCCTGCCTCAGCCTCCCGAGTAGCTGGGACTACAGGCATGCACCACCATGTCTGGCTAATTTTTTCTCGATATATTAGTTGGCCAATTAATTTCTTTCTATTTCTAGTAGAGATGGGGTCTCGCTCTTGCTCAGGCTGGTTTAGAACTCCTGACCTCGAGCAATCCACCCACCTCAGCCTCCCAGAGTACTAGGATTATAGGCGTCAGCCACCGCGCCCGGCCTAAACTAAGCTATTCTTTTGTAATCCTTGGGAAAGAGGCCCCAACTGGGTATATGAAGAGTATGATAATGCCAAAGATGCTCTCTAACCATACACAGTGGTGCCACTCAGTTTACATGCAAGAGTATTCTCAAAACTGGACCAAGAAATACGCAGGACATGCTCAGCCATTTCCTTCAGCATGGCTTCTTGGCCGGGACGCCCACTTCTAAGAGATGTGTTCTATGTCCTACCTTATTGACAGATTCCCTCATGAAGTACTCCTCCATGGTAATATAAAAGCCAATTAGTTCCTGCATGGTACAGCTCAATAGGCAGTTATTGAGGAGTTTGTCCAAACACTTCTGGTGCTCTAGGGGACAGCCAAGAAAGGAATACTCACTTTTTTCCCCAAGGAAAACAGAGCAATTTTTTCATTTTTTCAAGTATTTTTCAAGTCTTTGTTCTAAATATGTATACATTTTACATGGTTGTAATCAAAGTACAGATATAATTTTGTATTCTGCTTTAAAAAAAGTAACATATTTTTTCATGTTTCTACATATCTTACTTATTTGCTCTTCTTCCTTATTTTAAAAAATTTTTAAATTTTTTTGAGAGACAGGGTCTTGCCCAGGCTGGAGTGCAGTGGCACGATCATAGTTCACTACAGCCTTGTGTTCCTGGGCTTAAGCAATCCTCCTCTCTCAGCCTCCTGAGCAGCTGAGACTACAGGCACATGCCATCATGCTCGGCTAATTTTAATTTTTTTTGTAGAGACAGGGTCTCACTATGTTGCCCAGGCTGATCTCGAACAGTAAGAGATTGTTGCTTAAGTATTACAAACAGTGCCAACTATATATACCCGAACGCTCCCAGAAAATATGGGAAACATGTTTTACCTTGCTTTACTTCTTCTGAAGCCATGGAATCCCCCACCTCAAAATCAGAACTGATCCTCTTCCTGAGGAAGCGTAAGTACAGCTCACTGCGAGCATTCATCAGGGTGACCTCAGTCAGGATGGGGTCCAATTCCCTGAGACACATGGAGCACAAAGAATAGGACATTGGGTTCCCTCAGATAGAAGAGCTATAGGGCAAACATAGTCCCAAGCTCCCCCTCTCTACTGGGCCCATAAGGATCAGCTCAGCCAGATGGTCATCCTGGCTCTGTTGACCTAATTATAATCAGAGACAGCTGTCAATCACATTTTCCATTTACCTGTTTCACCTATTAATCATTCATCCCTAAAATTCTGCCAGGGCTAACTGGGTGCAGTAGTGTATACCTACAGTCCCAGCTACTCAGGAGACTGACACAGGAGGATCACTGAAGTCCAGGAGATTGAAGCCAGCCAGGACAACACAGCAAGACCCTGTTTCTAAAAAAATTCTAGGGTGGGCACGGTGGTTCACACCTGTAATCCCAGCACTTTGGGAGGTCAAGGTGGGAGGATCACTTGCGGCCAGGAGTCCAAGACCAGCCTAGGCAACATAGGGAGACCCTGTCTCTACAAAAAGAAAAAGAAAAAATTCTGCTGGAGCTAAATAAGAGGTTGCGGAGGTGTATTTTTTTTTTTTTTTTTGTGGTTTGAATAAAAATTATCTATGCCTCATGTGAAAGAAAACATACTTCCCCAATCTCTAATTTAGCCCTGGCAGGATTTTAGGAAACATCATTAAACTGTCCCCATACCCGTTCATCTATCCTGATGAAGAGCCAAAATAACCTTGAAAAAAAACAAAGTTATAAGACTCATATTTCCTGATTTCATAACTTGCCCATAAAGCTATGGCAATCAAGACTAATTGGTACTGACATAAAGATAGAAATAGATTAATGGAATAGAATTGAGAGTCCAGATGGTCAACTGATTTTCAATGACAGTGCTAAGACAATTCAATACAGAAAAGAATGGTATTTTCAACAAATGTGCTGGGACAATTGATATCCACATGAAAAAGGAATCAAGCTGAATTCCTACGTCACATTACATACAAAAATTAACTTCCTTGGCACAGTGACGTTCAAGAGATCTTTTCAAAATATAAATCATACCACATTGTTTCCATAGTTCTCAGGATACAAGACTGAGCAGCCTGACTCTTAATAACCTGTCCATATTCATCTCATGCCAGGCTCTCCTCACCTCAATGCACTTCAGCTACACCTGCCTGCCTTCTACGTATGACCTTTGCACATGCTTTCCCCACTATCCAGAACACTCTTCACTTCTTAGTCCTACTCACTCTTAAGGTCTCAGATTTAAGGTAATTTCCTCGGGAATTCTTTACTTTCCCAAGATTAGGTTACATCCCCTTATAACATGCAGTCCTGCACTGTACACTTAGTATGTCAATGGTTAACAGCATGAACTCTAGAGCCAGAGTGCTTGGAAATGGAAATTTCTTGCTCTACCACTTTCTAGCTATATGACCATGGGCAAGTCATTTAACCTCTCCAGGCTTCAGTTTCCTCATCTATAAAATGTTTATGGAATAAATCAGTGATTTTCAACTGAGGGTAATTGTGCCTCCCCAGGGGATGACCAGCATCTAGTAGACAGAGGCCAAGGATGCTGCTAACCATCTTATAGTGCTTAGAATAATCCCCCATAACAAAGAACTATCCAGCCCAAATGCCATGAGTGCAGAGGTTAAGAAACCTTGGATTAAATGATTTAACATTTGTTAAGTGCTTAGAACAGTGTCTGGCATAAACGCTGCATATGGGTTAGCTATTTTATTATCTGTCTCCTTTATAGACCATAGGTATCACAAAGAAAGAATTATGTCTGTTTTGCTCACTTTGCTTGCTGCTGTATCAAGGATCAGCGTCTGGCACATAATGTATACTCAGTAAAACTTTGTTGATTGTATAAATACATTTTTATGATGTTTGGATATATTTTAACAAGCATATATTATCTTTACTATAAAAAAGTAAAAGTTTAAAATTTTAGGATGTTAGTTGCCTTTGTGGGAAAGGGAAGAAGAGAGTCACTCTGGAGGCTTCAAAAGTAGTTACTTTTGAAGTACTGCATAATTGAAGTACTGCATTACTGCATAATGACATTTTGGTCAAGGATGGACCACATGCATGACGGTGGTCCCACAAGATTATCGTATCATATTTTTACTGTATCTTTTCTTTGTTTGGGTATATTTAGATATACAAATACTTACTGTGTTACAGTTGCCTACAGTATTCAGTATAGTAACATGCTGTACAGGTTTGTAGTCTAGGAGCAATAGGCTAACCATACAGTCTAGGTATTTAGTAGGCTATACTATCTAGGTTTGTATAAGTATACACTATGATGTTCACACAATGGTAAAATTGCCTGACAACAATTTGTCAGAATGTATTCCTGTTGTTAAGTGATGCATGACTGTACTGATAATGATCTATCATTCTTTATGAACCATGTTATACATACTTCTGTTTATATGATATATTCCATTGAAAAATAAGAGTAGGCTGGGCGTGGGAGCTCATGCCTATAATCCTAGCACTCTGGGAGGCTGAGGTGGGCGGATTGTTTGAGCTCAGGAATTCGAGACCAGCCTGAGCAAGAGTGAGACCCCGTCTCTACTAAAAATAGAAAGAAATTATCTGGGCAACTAAGAATATATATAGAAAAAAAATTAGCCTGGCATGGTGGGGCATGCCTGTAGTCCCAGCTACTAGGGAGGCTAAGGCAGGAGAATCACTAGAGCCCAGGAGTTTGAGGTTGCTGTGAGCTAGGCTGACGCCACTGCACTCTAGCCCAGGCAACAGAACGAGACTCTGTCTCAAAAAAACCAAAAAAAAAAAAAGCCAAAGAAACAAAACAAACAAAAAAATGAAAAATAAGAGTAATAAAAAAATAACATATTTTAAAAACATAGACCACATTGTAACAGGGTAGTCTAAATTATACATGATTACCAATTAAAATTCCTATAGGCTAAAGAAAAGAAAAGGCTTTATTACCTTGGTTCGATTTTTTCTGTTGTAGAATTTCTCATCAAGTTGCTCTGGACATGCCGGAACTGCAAGATACCGCAAAATTCAGAATACTTTTCCCCAGTCCCCATCTGTCTGCCTCTTGCTGGTCACTTCAAACTTTTCACATACAAGAACATTTAGGTTTAGTTTGCCTACCAATCTTACCTTTCCTTCAAGCTAGAGGTGGGCTTTTAGGATGATGGGCCAAAGACTTGCTTTTGGTTTAGACGCTAATAATACTCACCTCTATTACTACACTTAAAAGTAATGCTAATGGTGTTTTAATGGACTATTGTTGAGTCTCCAAGTCTGGAATTCTAGAAATAAAATTATAAGAAGCCACTCTCATTTCCTTCCTTCTTTCTTTCTTTTTTTTTTGTTTAAAGAGACAGGGTCTTGCTTTGTTGTTCAGGCTGAATACAGTGGCCTGATCATAGCTCACTGTAACCTTGAACTCCTGGGCTCAAGGGATTCTCCTGCCTCAGCCTCCTGAGTAGCTGGGACTATATGTGTGCATCGCCACACCCAGCTAATTTTTTTGTTGTTGTAGAGATGGGGTCTCACTATGTTGTCCAGGCTGGTCTTGAACTTCTGGCCTACAGCCATTTTCCTGCCTCGGGCTTCCAAAGTGCTGGGACTACAGGCATAAGCCACTCTGCACGTGGCTAGCTACTCTTATTTCTTGTTTTTTTTTTCTTTTTCTTTTTTTTTAAATGCAGCTGGTGTCTAACAGCTACTCTTATTTCTATGTCCTATTTTTACTTTCTCTGCTCAAAGGAATGGAAAAATAAAATTCTGAAAAAACAGACATTATCTTTAGGACTTCAGGAACTAAGGGGGAAATTTGAGACAAATTACTTGACATTCAATAGGACCTTAGGAAATAAAATTCTCAGTGTATCACTACAGGGCACTGTTGCATATTCTGTGATGGAGAAGTAGTCTATGGTTTCTGTCTTGTTCATTTCAGGAAGCCCTTTTTATTTCCTTCTCAGTCTTGTACTGAGGCCATCATCATCTCAGCAACATCTCAAGTTCACAGTAAGCTGTTGATGGGCAAGATGCAGGCCAATCTGTACTTGGCATTTAATTTTTCTGCTGTCTGCAGTTTTTTTTTTTTGAGACAGAGTCTCACTCTGTTGCCTGGGCTAGAGTGCCATGGCATCAGCCTCGCTCACAGCAACCTCAAACTCCTGGGCTCAAGTGATCCTTCTGCCTCAGCCTCCCGAGTAGCTGGGACTACAGGCACGTGCCACCATGCCTGGCTAATTTTTTTCTATATATTTTTAGTTGGTCAATTAATTTGTTTCTATTTATAGTAGAGACGGGGTCTCGCTCTTGCTCAGGCTGCTTTTGAACTTCTGACCTTGAGCAATCCACCTGCCTTGGCCTTCCAGAGTGCTAGGATTACAGGCGTGAGCCACCGTGCCCGGTCTGCTATCTGCAGTTTTTTTCATTTTTTCCCCTCTAATTTATTCTACTCAACGTCCCTGGCTAAAGCTGCTTCCAAAGTGTCTGTAGCTTTCCCTGCTCACCTGCTGGTGGTATTCCCTCTGCCTGATGAACTTGTCCACCACCTTCTCCACTTGTCTGTCACATTCCACCTGTAGATATTTGATCAGGGTATAAAGTTTGCCCGGCCCATAATAGGTCTCCACTATTGGTTGGTGGGTTTCCACGATGCGGGCAATCCCTAGAAGGAAGGAAGTGAGAGGGTTGGATTCTAAATATTCCTCCCACAAAATAAACTCCTTTCTCCCATCCAGGACTAATCCAGGGTCTAACTCAATTCTGTTTGGCTGCTTCATTTCCTAAAATTAACATAAATAATTCTAGTCAGTGCTAGGGGTTGCTAAGAAAACTCATTTGTTAAGTATGCAGAGTGCTTGGTATACCAGAAAGCATTAGGTAAGTTACATTGATATTATTTTCTGTAGCAGCATCTCTGGAAATCAGCATCACTCTCTTTCCAGTAATTTATTTTAGAGTTAAGTTTATTCTTATAGACTGTGGGTCTTGAGTCTTAAGGAGGATCAAAATACCAGAGAGACTGTAACTAATCTTTGCTTATCAGATACTGAATCTGAAAGTTAATTCTCCAATAAATCAATACATAGTAAACCACAGCATTAAGTTAAAGGCATCAGGCTAGAGCGGAGAGAAGAAGGGCTAGGATGCACGTGTCAGTTAGAAATGTCTCCAGTTTCCCTAGAGTGGAGAAACAGGCTTGCCTTCAAACAGAAGAGTGAGTGTATCTGCAAAGATGACTGCAGCTCTTCGATCACTCATGTCTGTCTCTAGCACCAAGAGCAGATTCTCTTCAGCTTTACTGGCCACCTGAAAAAAGTAGAACATACATACATATTTCTCAGACCAAAGGCTAGCCTATTGCCAGGTATGTCTTAGTTTTCCAAAAAAGCCTAACAACATGGACACATGGCTCACATCTGTAATCCCAGCATGTTGGGAAACTGCGACAGCACATCGCTTGAGGCCAGAAGCAACATAGCGAGAGCCTGTCTCTACAAAAAAACACACAAAAAGACCAAATAAGACCTCCTATTGGCTTTCTTTATTCCATGTTTCCCTTGATGCTTGGAAGCCTAGGCAGCACAGAGAACCTCTCTTGGGGGGCTCTGGGCTATTTGAGCTTCAGGCAGGAAAGGAAACTTGAGCATGGTGGTAGTTCTTCTTCCACTCAGAGGGATAAACAATGCTTTTTTTTAAAAAAAAAAATATGAACTGCTATTTGTCAAGGGGGAAAGTCCTCAGTTTCAACACTCTTCTCTTTTTTTTTTTTTTTTTTTGAGACAGAGTCTCGCTTTGTTGCCCAGGCTAGAGTGAGTGCCGTGGCGTCAGCCTAGCTCACAGCAACCTCAAACTCCTGAGCTCGAGCAATCCTGCTGCCTCAGCCTCCCGAGTAGCTGGGACTACAGGCATGAGCCACCATGCCCGGCTAATTTTTTTTTATATATATATTAGTTGGCCAATTAATTTCTTTCTATTTTTATAGTAGAGATGGGGTCTCGCTCAGGCTGGTTTTGAACTCCTGACCTTGAGCAATCCGCCCGCCTCGGCCTCCCAGAGTGCTAGGATTACAGGCGTGAGCCACCACGCCCGGCCTCAACACTCTTCTCAAAGTATAACTTGTTATTAATTGTGCTTTGTCAAGCAGGACAAAAAAAAAATCTGTGTACTTTGGGATTTTTTGTTTTTTGGAGACGGAGTCTCTCTCTGTCATCCTTGGGGCTATAATGCCGTGGTGTTAGCCTCGCTCACAGCAACCTCAAACTCCTAGGTTCGAGTAATCCTTCTGCCTCAGCCTCCCAAGTAGCTAGGACTACAGGCCCATGCCACCAGGCCTGGCTAATTTTTTCTATTTTTAGTAGAGAAGGGGTCTTGTTCTTGCTCAGGCTGGTCTCAAACTCCTGAGCTCAAGCAATTCTCCTGCCTTGGCTTCCTAGAGTGTTGGGATTACAGGCATGAGCTACCTGGCCAAGGAAGGGGCTTTTTTTTTTTT
>VSMD01090832.1:0-23622 GCA_008750895.1 Mirza zaza | reverse complement strand
CTCCGGGCCCCGCCCGAGGTGCAGCCCCGACCGAAATCGCGGCCGCAAGGTCCTGGGGCTCGGCCTTTCTCCGCGGCCCAGGAACCACCAAGGGGAAGCTCTCCCAGGAATGCTCGTGTTGGAGAGCAGAAACACGCTTTCCAGCGATGTCAAAATGGCAGTAGCCAGAGAAGCAGCAGGGAGACCTGGCGTTTGCTTGGGGCAGGTGATCTTTATGGCAACGCCTTCTTCCCTAGTCGTCCTTCCGCTGAATGGATGGCTGAAACTTGAGTGACTCACGGCCAGGGAATGACTTAATTGCCTGAGGGGATTTTTTCCTGTTTGTGAAAAAGAAAATCTGGTTCTGGTGTGAATTCAGACTGGCCAGGGGAGGAAGCTAGGGAAGTCCTGAGATGGGGACACTAAAGAGAAAAGATGATCCCCCTCTTAGGGGTTTTGGCACTTGGGGCATTTCCTAAAGGTCTGCTAGAGAGAGCATTCCAGAACCTAGTGTATCTTGACAGAGAGTTAAGCATATGTTTTGCGTTTCTTGCACTTTTACTCAACAGCTTAACTGGTCGTCTTGATTTTGCAGGGTTGATAAAGACAGGAGTGGAGTGATATCTGACAACGAGCTCCAGCAAGCACTGTCCAATGGTGAGTGGGCCAGTAGTACCTGGCTCTCAGGACTAGTAAATTGCAAGCCTGATCTACTTGCAGTAAATAACTTCTTTTCTGGAATTTATTTTCCAACCACAAAGGAATCGCTAAGACAAGCTAGTATTGCTGTCCTGTGGTGGAGGTGTTTCTGACTTACCCTGCGGCATGTCTTCCTGGCTATTACTGTCGTCGCTGCTTGGATTACCTTGCCGAGGAGCTAGCTGCAGGACTGTAGGCATGAGTATAGGAAATGTTTCTTTTTTTTTCTTTTTTCTTTTTATAAATAAAAATAATTATATCACTTTTATTTTTGATTTAAAACCTGAGACTTCTGCTTTGACCAAAAGGAAATGTTTCTTGAGAAATAGAATCTGGGGTGTAGATTTTAGGAGAGGAATAGGAAGTTTAGCTTTGTACAGCAAGAATTTTGTAGGTATTTTGGTGGTCCTTGAATTCTTTAGGTGACTGAATCTTAGTGACATTGAAGAGGTTGTCAGTGATGCTGGGGGGTGGTTGTTGAAGAGTTTGGGAAGGTTCATGCAGCACTTATGTGGGAGTGTGGTTGCTAGGTTGCTATAGGAACTGCTGAGCCTCTCAGGCCAAATTCCTGGGGAAATTATAGAGAATATTGGAGGTGCTGGCAGCAGAATTGTGGGTAGGTATTCTTATCAGAGTGAGGAACACTGGGCGTTCAGGTCGGGGATGGGAGGATGATGGTCCTTGTGTGGTGGTCGGGGGCTCTCCGTGGAATTATGTTCTTGCTGGTTTCAGTGTGATTAATCTACACTAGTACTGATAGAAACATTTTACACCATTTCATACCTGATTGCTGTTTTTTTTTTTTTTTTGTAATCCCTCAAATGCAGGCATCTTTTCTAATTGTTATGTTTATGGTTTGCCTTTCCAGAGGTGAGCCCTTTACGATAGAAAAGGGGCCTATTTCAAGACATGAAAATGTTGAAAAGCTCATCTTTGTTAGTGGACAGCAGGCTGTTGCAGGAGGCTGGACCGGGGAGTGGGAGACGCTGGTTGCTGGACTCTGCCTCACAGTGTTGGGGCGAGGGTTAGAGGAGAGCCCCTCGCCTTTGGCACATGCTAGGCATTCAGCATTAATGTCTAATGGTTTGTGTTAAGCTGAGGATTTGTGTTTTCAGAGCAACATGTTTGCCTTTAAAGTAGTAGATGCTACTGACCTCATTTCCTAGTAGTTGCCATGTGGGCCACAGATACTGGTATGTTATTTCACATGCATATACACAGATCATTTTCAGGAATTTAAGAAATTTCATAATCTCTGCCCTGATGATTGTGCCTTCTTGATTTTTCTATTTTCTGATCATTATTAAATCATTTTTATTTTTTATATGCATCTCCATTGCTTGAGTTATACTCAGGATAAGTACAAGGAAGGGTTACTACAAAGAACTAACTACAATTTGGGAAATCTTAGCTTAAACTTTCTAAATGTTAACCAAAGTGGATGATTTCTTCATGTAACATGTTAAATATGGTCAGATGGCCACCAGATTTAAGTGGGCAGTCACCATGGTGGTAGATTGGTTATAGGTACTACATGGAGTGCCCTCCTCAGAGGTCAGGCCTCAGAGGCATTCATTTTGAGTGGTTTTTCAATTTTACTCCCATTTGAGCATTCATGCTGAGGCCCTGTGATTTTCCACATGTGTCTGCCTTTTGGTATTTACTGAATGCCTCAGCTGGACCATTATGATCCTCGGGTCACCCTGGGCCCCTGCCTGCCCTGGGGGCTGCACTCCTGCCTTCGTCCCTGCGGGTTGCAGCCTTCTAGATACTGTCCAAACACCTGTTCTCTAAGGTGAGTGTGTGCTGCCACCCTCAGACAACATGGCACTTTCTCTTTCTCTGATACCTTTCTCCTCATGTGGGTTTGTCGTGTGGTAGCTTGCTCTTGCTACTGCACTGTGAGCTTCGAGAAGGAAGGTGCAGAGTGTGTGTACACGCACACAGCATTTGTCCTTGGGTAGATGCATGTCAGTTCTCCTCGTTCTATTTGAATGCCTGTACTAACACGATTGAAATTATTTAGACTTCTAATTGTTCTCCCAGAATTGGGCTTCTGTTTTGATAGTAGAACTAGGTTATTAGGCTATTTCAGGAAATTAATTTAATTCACGTATTACTGGTAGAAAAACTAAAGTTACAAAATAGCATGGTTTCTCACTTCATTTAAATTTGTGCTGTTGAATGTTCTCTATTAAAATCTAGTCAAAACCATACTGAGAAAGGTTTGTGGATCCCTCACACTGGTTCTTTATAAGACTTGTTTTCACAGGAGAGCTTCTAAAAATGACGGCTCTCTGGGAGGTCTGCGGTTAACAGGTATGAAGAAAGACAGAAGAGGGCTGTTCTCTAGCCTTTTTGAAATAACATGTCACAAACTATCTTGAGTTTAGTACCTTTTGGGATTTTTTTTCACCTTCACATATTTCTTGGAATTATGAGAAATTAGTTCTTCTCAAGCCTCCTTTTTTTTTTTTTTTGCTTCTAAAGTAGGTTTCCCTTAACGTATTGATGTATTTCAAGGGGTCATTTTTTAGCTGTGCTTTAGAAAAAATAATACTTCTTAAATTCTTTTGAAGGTATTTTTATCAAATAGAGTTGTAGCTCTCTTGGGAACCCCATATTACAAAGAGTGAGAAAATCGATCACTCAGGCAGCACAGTTCTGTGTAGAACGCTTGTCCGGCCATACCACTGCCCTTACCACACACGGGCCTGCTGGTGGCGGATGGTGCTGGTCACTCTGGTGAGGAAGCAGAGTGAGTTGGAGACTCGCCTCAGCTTTGATCTGCTGTGGGGGAAAGGGTTGCCCAGACCTTGCACCTTCCCAGGAGGGGCCTGTTTGGTGACTGGCCTCAGCCGGCTTCTGGGATGTTCTGACTGAGCCTTGAGCCTCGTACCATGTTGCCCCGCTTTTTCTGGACAGCCAGAGCCTCAGTTGCTGGCCCCAGGAAAACCCCAGGCTCAGGAGAGCCTCCCTGCCTGGCTCTGCTGCTTGCTGTGTCTTGTAAATCCTGAATTTTGCCATCATGCCACTCTGTGGTCGCAGCTTTTTGCTGGAGGGATTCAGCACGTCCTTTGAGTCTTGGCTGGGAGAGGACTTTGTGCCTGGTTTCTCCGCCGGCCCTTTCCCTTTGCTGGTTTTACTCAGTATCCTTCCTCTAATAAACCATAACCATGAGTCCTGTGAGTCTCAGTGAGTCATCCGGCCCCGAAGAGCTGTCATGTCTGCTCGCCCCAGAAACTCACCCTGCTAGAGCTTCAGAGAGAAGCAGAGGAGGGGTTGGGATTTGGTGGACCTGGCTTTGGTGACAAGCAGCTCCACAACCTTGGGCCAATCACACCATTTCTGGCCTCAGTTTCTTTGCATGTAAAAGTAAGACAACTGGAAGTTTAGATCCCTTTCTGCCTTCACCAAGCCTGTCTCTACCAGATTCTGCAACTCCTTCCCTTGGACTCAGCCTGGCACAGAACTGCACAGAGTCTGTAGCAAAATTTAGTTTACAGTGTTTCACTATTAGACATTTAGATGGTTTCTAATTTTCATTAATGTAAATACTGTAAGAGTTTGTTTTGTAATTTCATAGAACAAGTTTCTAGAAGTGGAATTTATCAGATCAGAGGATCTAAGACTTGTTAATACTGTTGATCAGTATTCTGATTGCTTTTCAGAAAGGCCATATTTCTGGCCATGGCTGTGTGTAGCCGAAATAGAAGGTAACCGGCGAAATACCGGATTTGCTGAACCTGAAGAGGCACCAGAGACCTGGCACAGTCCATGCACTAAATGCCATTGCTGTGCCTGAGCTCTGTTCCAGCCGAAAGGTCCAGTGAGGCTGGGAGTCCCAAAGTCTGGTGCAGGAAAGTGGAAGAGGTTGCCAGTGACAATGTAGAAAAAGTGTGATTGAGTCCAGGTAGTTAGGTGTTTCAGCTGTCCGCATGTGAGTGAAGAGTTGACCTTTCACCACTCACTACGGTCTTTATTGACAAGAATTTGAGTTTCTGATTAACAGGACATAATTTCAATAAAGAAAACTCTTTGGTGAGAAGAAGACAACATATATATGAAGAGTAGGGATTGAGGTGGGGTTTTTTTCCCCCCTTTTGAGAATGGACGTGGATATAAATTCCTAAAATCCTTTCTGTGCTTGAGGTTTAGGTGGGAAAAAGCACTAAAACATCTGTTGGTGATTTAACTCTACCTCTGTAGAACTGTGGAGCGCTTCTTACAGCTTTAGCACTGTCCCCAAATTGTGAGTGGAAAAAGTCACGTCTACTTGATTTACATGGAGAATAATGTAAATGTTTGTTTCCTTTGGTTCTTTGAGATGAATTTGAGGCAAGGCTTACAGGTATAGCAGCCATATTTTTGTAATTTAAGTCTGACAGGAAATGTTTTGCAAGCTGGGTGGTTCTGGCATCACTCAGACATGTTGGGAATTGAGGCTGGCCCAGGAAATCTGAGATAAAGAGTCCCTAGAGGCAAAGGGCTTATAAAAAATTTTTTTCTGTCTTCTGTGTCCTCTGCTTTCAGTAATCTTTATGAAAAACTGCTTATATCACAGTGTGATTTTTTTTTTTTTTTAAACAGAAAACTGTATATTTAATTAAATGTTTGTTTCGGAGACAGAGTCTCACTCTGTTGCCTAGGCTAGAGTGCCATGGCGTCAGCCTAACTCACAGCAACCTCAAACTCCTGGGCTCAAGTGATCCTCCTGCCTTAGCCTCCTAAGTAGCTGGAACTACAGGCATGTGCCACCATGCCTGGCTAATTTTTTCTATGTATTTTTGATTGGCAATTAATTTCTTTCTATTTTTAGTAGAGATGGGGGTCTCGCTCTTGCTCAGGCTGGTTTCGAACTCCTGATCTTGAGCGATCCACCCGCCTTGGCCTCCCAGAGTGCTAGGATTATAGGCTAATTAAATTTTTTTTTTCTTAAGAGACAGGATGTCTCACTCTGTCGCTTAGGCTGGAGTGCAGTGTTGTGATCACAGTTGTGATCACTGCAGCCTCAAACTCCTGGACTCAAGTGATCCTCCTCCTTCAGCCTCCCGAGAAGCTGGAACTATAGGGGTTACCACCACGCCCAGCTAATTTTTATATATTTTTTATAAAGATGGGGTCTTGCTGTGTTGCCCAGGCTGGTCTTGAACTCCTGGTCTCAAGCAGTTCCCCCACTTTGGGCTCCCAAAGTGCTGGGATTACCGGCATGAGCCACTGCGCCCGACCCTGAACACAGTATTAAAATCGCATGGGACCCCTGTATGTGGTCTGTGTGGACTAAGATGTCGTCACGCAGCCTGTAACTGTACTTAGATTTTCAGGCAGATACTCAGATGTATTTAATGCCTAGCATAACCAAAATATCAAATGTCCGGCTCACTATGGGTCATTAAGCTTTGATGTTTAGTCTTAGGATCTGGCACACGTGAAGGGTCAGTTAAATGTTGGCTGTTAGTATTACATGGTTTCCATGGAGATGTCAGGCCCTGTGTGGGCAGCAGGAAGGACGAGTGGAGACACCAGGAGCGTGTGTTAAACTGAGCAGATTTACAGTCGGGGAAGTGTTATAATACAGTTTTACAGACACGCTTCTGCCTCTGTGTCTCAGCCCTTGTGGCAGGTGAGTGACAGCCTCTCCCTGATCCTTGAGTCAGCCTGGGGCAGCCTCTTCTCTCTCAAGCCTCAGACCCTCCTGCAATCCTCAGAATATTCCAGAAGACTCCTCTGTGGCTATCTGGTTCCCTCTGGGCCCCAGCTCTCAAGAATATGCCATCTGTGTACTCTTTGTGTGCCCGTCCAGGTGGCACCTGTCCCTCCTGTGCCTGTACTGCAGCGTGATCTAACATTTCACTTGTGTTTCACCTGTGTGGCTCTGCTTGGCCGTGTTACTTGCTGAGAAGGCCCAGAGAGGCTAGTGCTTTATGGGCAGTCGGGGCAGCCTCACGGTGCAGCCTCCACTGTGGGAGTTTAGGTCTCCTCCATGAGGTCACAGTCCTCGCTCCAGCTCTGCGTGGGCAGTGCAGGGCCACGAGTGTGTGTGGGCTCTTCCCTGTGGAAGACAGGAAACCAGAGGGCAGAGCCAGGGAGACATCCAGTGGGTGGGCTTGTCTCCTGGGGCTCCTTGCCAGCAGTGGGTGGTGCGGGTTATCTGCGGGTGTAGACCTAGTTCAGTGCGTGTGGCAGGTGAGAATGAAGGCAGGCCGAGTAGGATTGGATAGGGAAGTGGCACTCTTCAGAATTTTCCTTTCTTTGCCTTGTGGGTTCTCTGTAACATATCTTTCCTTTTATAATATTAGTCTTCAGTAATGCTGCCCTTTTCTAATGCTTTTATATAAATACTCCAGTCCACTCTCCCCCCAAGCACCTGTAAAGCCTGCCAGAGAGATATTTCTGCCAACTGCAAATCTATTCAGTTTAACAAACGCTCGCTGAGCGCTGCTGTGTGCCAGCCACAGCTGCCTTCCTGGGAAGAGTGCTGGGCAGGTGGGCAGGGTGTGCCCAGGTGGAATTGGGAGGTGCCCAGGGGGAGCAAGTGGATTTAACTTCTGAGCTAGGGGAACATGGGCTCCTGGGGTGGGGTCTCTGAGGAAGGGAAGGTGGGAGTTGGGGGGGTTGTTGAATGCTTTGGGAGGGATATGTCAGGTTGAGAAAAAGCCCAGAGCCAAGTGGGCACGAGGAGGAGGCTTGTGAGTCTGGAGTGACTAGGGGGAAAGGGGGCATGAAGGATGCGCCTGCAGACCCTGCCGCCCACTGCCTGCGTTCCAGGTGGGAACCTCTGGCTCTGCGAACGGGAGCTCAGCGGAGTTGCTCTGTGAGGTCGATTTGTCTCTGCGTGCCGCCCAGAACCGCAGCAGTCCTGTATGCAGAAGAAAAGATGGCGTTTTATACAAATGGGGAATGAGGAGAGCCCCTGATCTTCCCCCGTATTAAAAACATTTTTTAGTCTGTTTTTAGTGAGTATAAAATTGTTTGAAGGCATCAATCTCTCTGATAACAGGTTCTTGGGCAGAACATTCCATCATCGTAGTTGAGACATGGTTCTGAGTTCTCAGGCATATCAGATCTAGCAATGAATCAAAGCGAAGTACAGCCTACCTGTTCACAGTTTCAAGGAAAATAGTATAATGCCCAGACTGTAATTTTAAGAGAAGTTTTTAAAGTGTGATTTTATCACATGTTTTCAGTATGCTGTGACATGGTTACTGAGAGAGACATGAGGAGGTATTTGGTGCTCACACATGTGTGTATAATCACTGGGACCGCAGAGTGACTGGGCCGCACGCTGGGGTCTTTGCGACACCAGCACCTCAGGCACTGGTGGTCTGGGTGGCAGGATCTTCTGAAACGGGGATTAGTGATGTTCCAGACAGAGCTCAGTAGGATCTTCTGAACTTGGCTAGTGGCTGCGTGTCTGGAAAATTCAGTAAATTAAAGTAAATAAAACCATTTCTTGGTTATGATATTAAGCAAGAGTGAACTTCCAGCCTCAGATAATTATAACTCCTTCAGATATTCGGCAGGACACGAAGGACTCCAGGGCCTGATCAGGAAGCTTTGTCATGGTGCTCTGTCATGGCAGCCAGAACATCAGGGGCCCCTGGAGCTGTGCCTGTGAGTGCCACTGCTCTGGAGCACAGGACGGCGTCTCACCGAGCCCCCAGCTGCAGATCAGAGCTGACAGTTCCCTGCAGCAATGCCTTTCTTCCAGTTTAACGTGTGTGTTTGTTTTCAGGCACGTGGACTCCGTTTAACCCAGTGACTGTGCGGTCGATCATATGTGAGTATCTGCAGACAGACAGGTGCTGCCTGTCCTCTGTCGTGCTTGGGCACTGGTCATGCCTCCTAACTTGTGGTCATGGCTTCTCCTTCCCTTCTGGAGCTACAGCTCAGTGGGTCCTGGACCCTTCCATTCTGCCCTCCCTGTTTCAGCACCTCTTCTTGCTGTGAGTGTTCGCTTCCACTAATTCTTTATTTTTATTTGCTGTTTAACCCATCCTTTCAGTTTCTAATTCTCAAGATTATATATATTTAAAATGTTTAAATTATGTAGTTCCAAGACTTATCTTTTTAATTTTTTTAAAGAAATAGCCCCCCCCCCCCCCCCCCCCCCGCCCCGAGACTAGAATACAAGAAATAGAGCCTTGCTCTGTTGCCCAGGCTGGACTAGAGTGCAGTGGTGCGATCACACTGCAGCCTTGTACTCTCGGGCTCCAGTGATCCTCTTGCTTGAGCCTTCCAAGTAGCTAGAACTACAGGCATGCAACTAGCTAATTTTATATTTTATTTTGTAGAGGCGGAGTCTCACTGTGTTGCTTAAGCTGGTCTCAAACTCCTGGGTTCAAGTGACCCTCCCACCTCTGCCTCACAGAGTGCTGAGATTACTGGTGTGAGCCACTGTACCTGGCCTTATCTGGTCATTTTTGATAATCTCTTATTGCTTATTTTTGTGATTCCATCTTTAATTTTTAAAATATTTTATATGACAGTTTTTTTAAATTTTAAGTAAATTTTTTGTTGAAGAATAGTTACATATTTATAGTATATAGCTACTTTGCATTATCTTTCTGATTACATGAAGTCTTTGGGAGGGTGGTCTGCATCTGATCACTGTTCCTGCCGAAGCTCTCACATTGGCTAATTTCCATGATATTTTCATAATTTTTGTTTGTTTTGTGGATTCGTGTACAGACCAGGGCCTGAGGATTTGCATCATTTCTGTGTACTCGGGATGGGTTGCTCAGGTTCTGTGTTCCCCGCTGGCTCAGGTGGTAGAGATTTGGGCTGCTGACCCAAGAGAGGATAGGCCGGCAGCTGCACAGTGCGTATTCTCAGGAGAGATGTGTTATGTTGCTGCTCCTTGGCCCCACTTCCATTCCTGGAAGGTTTCCTCCGCTGGGGGTTGGAGTTTTCTTTGCCTACCCTTCCGAAGACGTCGCTCCTTCCAGGTTGCCTTCAGTGTGGACACTCAGATTCGGTTCTGCTGCCTCCAGGGCCGAGGCTTCGTGTCTGCCTTTCCCAGGGCAGCCTGGTGCCCCTTCACTCGCTTCCTGTTCCTTGCACTGTTTTCTAGTCCTTTCCGTGAGCTCAGTGGTGTGTTGTAGAGTGTCAGATGTTGAGTTTTCTGAGTTCTAATGGTGGCATAGCAATAGGACTTTTTTCAGACCTTCTCACCCTGTTGGTTGTGCACACATCACTGTGTCACACTGATGGAGACAGTGAGTTGTTGCGACGATTTACAGGCATAGTGGTGGCAGGGCCTTGGCCTGTAGTACTAGAATGTAAATTGACAGATGAGGGCAGCCGTTACCTCCCTGCTGAAAAGGTGGGCCTGGCCACCTCTCTGCTTATCGCCCTTGTGCACGGCAGCAGCAGGTCCTGCACCCTCCAGCACGGACTGTACGCTGCGTGTTCCATGCACGCACAGTCCACATCTGGAACAGCAGTGTGAAAACATCCCACGCTTGCAAACAGGACTGCTTACTGTTTGAAAGAAGTGTTCGTTTCCCATCATCTCTGCCCAAACCAAGAGTGCTCATATTATAGTCTTACAGATATACTTTGTTTTTTTTTAGAGAGACAGGGTCTCGCTCTGTCACCCAGGCAGGAGTGCCCTGGCATCAGCCTAGCTGACTGCAGCCTCAAACTCCTGGACTCAGGCAATCTTCCTGCTTCAGCCTCCCAAGAAGCTGGGACTACAGGTCTACCCCACCACACCTAGCTGATTTTTCTATTTTTAGTAGAAATGGGTGTCTGCGTTGCCCAGGCTAATCTGGAATTCCTGGGCTCAAGTGATCCTCCCATCTCAGCCTCCCAAATGCTGTGAATTATAGGTGTGAGCCATTGGACGCAGCCTACAGTCTTATGTTAATGTCTGTGCCTAGAAAAGAGACCAAATGATTTATCATTTTTCTCTGCAGCAGAAATCCTGAGTTTTTCTATATTTTTTAGCCATTTTGCTATTACTTATAATGTAGTTGTAGATTCTTTTTTTTGAGACAGTCTTGCTCTGTTGCTCAGGTTAGAGTGCTGTGGTATCAGCCTAGCTCACAGCAACCTCAAATTCCTGGGCTCAAGCGATCTTTCTGCCTCAGCCTCCTGAGTAGCTGAAACTACAGGCACATGCCACCATGTCCAGCTAATTTTTTCTATTTAGTAGAGATGGGATCTTGTTCTTGTGCAGGCTGATCACAAACTTCTGACCTTAATCGATCTTCCCGCCTCAGCCTCCCAGAGTGCTGGGATCACAGGTGTGAGCCACTGTACCTGGCCAGTTGTAGATTCTTTTGTATCTGGATCTGGAGTTAGACTGAAAGCTGACAAGTGAGAATCTTTTTCCTGTTTAAAGCAGGTTCCAGTGACAAGGGGCTGTTCTGAGCCTCCACCAGTGCTGTGGTCCCTGGGGAAGGGGGAGGGTCAGCTCTAGGAATTAGATTTGTGTTCTGGGCTACTTAGCCTCACTGTCCTTGGTTTCTTTGTGGTAAAGCAAGCGTACCTACCAGAGAACTTGCTTTTGGGACCCACTTCAGTGAAAAGTATTGTTTTTATTTCTGTTACAGCTCTTCCTATGTGTTTTGCTCACACCTCCTTTCACACAGTCTGCCAGTGGGATTTGGGGGCCAGGGCTCTGTGCCAGTCTCCCACACCCCCCAGGGCAGAGGTGACAAGACTTAGCCCCTTAGCCCCTGACTTTGACAAACCAGCGTTTATTAGCTACACGCAGTTAGCGATTAGCAGGCACCACATGGGGTCCTGAAGGGCTAAGGCTGGCAGGGTCCCTGGAGGGAGTTTACTGTTTTTAAAGTGTCCTCTTTTCTCAGCTATGTTTGACTGTGATTAAAGTGTCCTCTTTTCTCAGCTATGTTTGACCGGGAGAATAAGGCTGGCGTGAACTTCAGCGAGTTCACGGGCGTGTGGAAGTACATCACGGACTGGCAGAATGTCTTCCGCACCTATGACAGAGATAACTCCGGCATGATCGACAAGAACGAGCTCAAGCAAGCCCTCTCAGGTTTTGGTAACGCATTTCTCTCGATTGTGTAGCATATTTCATTTTGGAGCCTCAGAGCCAGTGAAAGTTTTTTTCCTTACTGTATTGAACTTACTGGTTTTTAAAATACAGTCTATGTAATAGTTTTGTTTACATCACACAGGTTCATATTTTGATACTGTTTACTTCATGAAGGCCATATTTGACAGGGGCACTTTTACGCAGTTTTCCATCCAAAATGAGATAAGGGCTATGCAAATCGTCCACCTTGTGTGAAATGGAATGATGTCACGGACAAAATTGAGAATGTGGCTTTGGAAACGGTTTGAAGTGGGTAAAGCAAAAGATGGTGTGGGGCTGCCTGTGTTTCGTGACATGTCAGAATATGTGGAAAGATGACAAAATAACCCTCAGAAGCGATTCTGTAAGTTATGGGTCTGACTCTCGCACGGAGAGTTAGAGCATAGGAGCATGTGCCCATTCTCAAGTACACTCCCCATGTGTGTGCTTGGTGTGTGCACACACGGACATGTGTGTCAGGTTTGGGCATGTGGCAGTGTGCTGTGCTGCTCAGGCGTGTCCATAGTACCTGTCCAGAGCTCACCCAGTGGCTTCCCGGTGCTAGTCTTGGGACACTGAAATGGTTGGGACTAGCCCAGGGCAGGTCGTGGTGACACCAAGATTCTAGTTTGGGGTGACTGTGCTCAGCACTCTGTTTGCCTGGCCTGCTGTGCTGTGTGCAGAAGGCTGATTATAAACGCCTTCTAGGAAAAGTAAGAGAAGTTATTAATCTAAAGTACGTCATTTCTTGTGACTTCTGCTCTTCTCTCTGGTTTTCCTTCCAGTACATGCTTCGTGCTTTCCTTTTCCTCTTTCCTTTCTTGCCTGCGGACATGTCTGTAGGGCCAGTGAAAGGCACTGGGTCTCCACAGGAAGTCCTGTGCTGAGCTCCCCAGCTGTGGGCCAGGATTTGGATAGGACAGGTCCAGCTCGGGGCTTGGAGTGTAGCCGACCTTCCTGCGCCTTGGGTGGGGGGAGCTGTAGAGCCTCCTCTTCCCAGGGGCAGGTGTGGAAGGCGGGGTGGGAAGGACACAGCTTTCCTGGAGTGCAGTGCTGCCAGGTGGGCGAGGGCTGCAAGACGTAGGGACCAGCCGGTGGCCGCAGACAGATGGCAAGGTCAGGGCGGTCATCCTGTCCTAAGCTCGTCAGGCCCTGGAGCTCTCCTTTTGCTTAGTGCCAGTGACCATTGGGTCCTCGGAGCTCACAGTAGAAACATTGGTGTAGGCACCTCAGGCCTCTGCCTCTTGGTTAGACCAAGAATGCTCCAGAAAACTCCGTCTGTGGCTATGGCAGGAAGCTTCACCCTTTCTTGTGGTCCAGAACTGACTTTAACTGGGTGGCAACAAACCCTTCCTGGTTCCTGAGCTTTTCCTGGAGAGAAATGCTCTGTGGGCACATTTCTTTGGTTGTCCTAAAGAGTTTCCTCCTCTGTCTGGTCCTTGGTTTCCTGGGGCTCTCCCCGTCTCTTCTGTGGAAAGGAGTGTTGTCATCCTTCTTGCAGGTTAGCTGTTAGAAAGTTTTTTGCTACTAACTGTTGGGAAGTTGGCCTCAGAAGCAAGAATTCCTGTCCTGTCTTGACTCCTCAGAGCAGGTGTTTTGCTCTCAGGTAGACAGGAGGCTGCATGTCATCTCGGTAGCCGGCATGGGGTGGGGGCATTGGAGCTGCAGGATTTTTCTCCAGGGGTCTCGGGCCAAGCCTGGCACAGTGTGGCTCTGATAGGACCTCTCAGTGGGTGGATCCTCCGCCCATGCGTGTCTTGTTAACGTTGTGCCAGGTTCAGAGGCCCGGATGAGAGACGGGTGAGGTTCATCCTCTCACTGGGGCGCTCGCCGCCCCAGGGCTGACCCCCTCAGCAGGCGCAGCATAGGTCGCTGGTTTACCTGAAGTTCGGTTCACACGCAGGAACCCCTCCGTGGGGCAGGGCACGTTGATGGAGGCAGCTGGGCAGAGGACAGCCACCACCCAGACTCCCCACCACACTCCCCAGGCGTCCTCCTCCAGCTCAGGAACCACGGCCAGTTTCAGCCTTTTTGCATCTTTTTGCTGCTTTTGTGCATCCTCCTTTTATGACTGAGGCATTCTGAGCAAGTCCAAGGCCCGTGCTGTGTTTCCCTGCCATGTTCACTGGGCATCCGGGGCAGGCTGACGTGTGCCGATGACGCTGGCACGGTGCGCTTTTATGGCAGTTCCGCCTGCGTGAGGGTCCTAGGCCCAGAGCAACTCTGCCCCTCTTTTTCCGTGCCTTGGCTGGTTGGAGATACCAGGGTCGGCGCCCTGTGCAATGTAAGGGTCCCTGTGGAGTCATTTAACTTGTCCCTGCTGGGTGTGCTGGTGGTTAGCTGCCGTCCAGCTTTTCCGAGGGGGTCACATGAGGACACACAGGCGGGCCATGCTGCTGGGAGTGACGGTGGGTCTGGGCGCACGGCCTGGTGCTGGCCATCCTGCCTGCCTGCCACTCGGCCTGACCCGGACGTGTCTGCAGGTGATTTGTTGGTCTAGATGAACTTCGCTGAACCCACAAGGGCTGTCTGGTTCCTGAAGTACAGGCACGGGGGCGGGCGTTCCTGTCCCCATCGGATGATGCCATTGTCAGCTCTGGGGGGCTTGAGAAGACGCAGGGAAGGGCTGGGGGATTGGGGAGCATCTCCACGCTGCCCACCCTGATCCTACAGGGGCCGAGGCACGGTCTCCACCCCGACTTCCTGGGGTGGGCAACGGAGCCCACCTGGTTTGAAGCTGGGGTCCCACTTGTGCACCAAGCCCTGGCAGGTCAGAGAGGGCCCGCAGGGGGCTTGTCCTGCTGGACGGGTGCAGCTTGTTTTCCCTGGGAGGCGGAGTAAGCGATTTATGTGGAGGTCAAGGCTCTGTTAGGCTCATTAATGGAATTTCAAAGTCAGGGGGCTTTTGTCCAAAAGAGGAGAATGGCCTTAGAAAGGGGCGTGTAGGTGTGGCCCTCTGGTGAGCGTTCTGGTCTGGCGAGCAGCCTCTTGATTCCTGTGGCCCTGTCATTTCAGAGAACGGTTTTCTGCCAAGGTTCATCATTTCATTTTATTAGTCTGATTCTGTTTTTGTTTTTCCTACGATAGAACTGATGGCCAGGGAAATTGGAAGTTAATTCCAGGAGTACTGGACTTGCTCTCGTTGTCTCTGCAAACTGGAAGTCCTGTGCGTCTGTCACTCTCCTCTGTCCTTCTCCCATCTTGGCAGGAGGCCAGCGATGGCTCCTGTTCCCATGCACACCACACACCTAGGGGCTGTGTCCCAGGCTCTGTCCTCTGCAGGTCAGGGCTCAGCCTGGCTGCTGCCGCACCCAGTGCGGGTGGAGGAGGTGGAACTGCCTGACTGGCTGGGCGGAGGGGCTGTGTGCACCACCCTGCCATCACCTTCCACCTCCCATGGGGTGTGGGGGTCTCGTCTTCTGCTCAGCTTTGCAGGGAAGGGGAGCCTCAGGTGACTCCATCATCACATATTTAGGGCCCCTGAACTTAAGTCACTGAATGCCCTGACCACTCTGGAAGGTACTATGTACATGCCTGCATGTTTGAGTCTTACCAGTAAAATGATTAAGTCTTCAAATAGGTAATTAACTGTGACATTCACTCAGACAATAGGTGTACATATCCTTGCAATGATTCCAACAAGACTGCAAACCTGTAAAATTATTTTCGCACCTGGATCTTGTCTCCTGAATCAGTCACATAGGTAGTAGGTTGAGGGCAAGGGCGGGGACGGAAGCAGGCAGTTGTGTTCTCGTCCGGAGTGGCCTCTAGGCTGCTCTGTGGACATGCAGTACGTCCACACATCTTCAGAGCCAACCCCTGATGGAGATGTTTTGGATATTCTGAGTAAATCGGAAGTGGAACCTTAATGCCTGATGACCGTTTGGTGACTTTGGCCTTTGTCAGCTGGACTCCACCCTTATGCACCTCACCCCTGAGGTCGGGCACCCGTGTCTGTGGGAGTGTCCGCCAGCCCCAGTTCCCTCGTGCTGATGTCTCCTCCAGCTGGAAGCTGTCTGTGGTGGTTCAGCTCTCAGAGCATCCTCTGGTGACGAGTAGCCCAGGGCAGCGAACCGTTCACAACTTTCTCATCTGGATGAACAGACATAACCACTGGGGTGATGCGGTCAGTGTGGAGTGAGAGGGTGCACCTGAAACGGCCACAGCTCTCAGGACGGGGACGCTTCCAAGTCATTCCTCCTTCCAGGGAGATGCTGGCCTTTACGCCGGTTGCTCCGTGGTGCTGCAGATGTAAATTTATTGCAGACTGATGTGTTTAGGAAGCACGCCTCCGTTCTCAGAGTGCCTTCGAGTGAATTTGCACTTTTATTCCTACCCAGTCCTGCTCTGTTTGCTGTTGTGGGGCCGGGGGGTCTTGTGAGGGGAGCAGGGACATTAGTGCAGGCGCCTGACCCCGGCCCCTGCTTACGCTGGTTTTCCCTCCTCAAGGCTACCGGCTCTCAGACCAATTCCACGACATCCTCATCCGGAAGTTCGACAGACAAGGACGGGGGCAGATTGCCTTTGACGACTTCATCCAGGGCTGCATCGTGCTCCAGGTGACCGGGCAGCGCTGGTGGGCGGGGTGCTGTGCTTGGCCTCAGTGTAAGGAATCAGCCGGGTGTGGAATTAACTAGTTTTTGGAGCTTATAAAAGTTGATCTCATCTCTGGAGAAGTAACTGGTTAATGGACACGTAGACAGTAGTGTTTTTCTCTCCTTGGAAATATTATTATACAACATCTCATTCAAGGAGAGGAAGCTTTTATTCAATATCTAGCAGGTTATTTACATGTATACTACAGTATTAAATATATTGTATTTTTACAAAAATCCTTTATTATGAGCAAATGGGCAAGTTATCTGTTGTGGTTGTCACTGTGTCCTGCCTTCATGGTGAGGTGAGCTACAGGCCTGGTCCTCAGGCCTCCCCCGTGGGGTCAGAGCCCTTCCCGGACACGAGCATCCGGCAGAGGTCGTGACTCATGCTGACCCCTTGGGAGAGCCCTGTACCCAGAGGGTCTCGTTCCCCGCAGCAGTTCTGTGGTGTCCGGCTGCTGGTCTCTCTGCTTTGCCACTGGGAAGACAGAGTTGCAGAGAGCCCACAGGACGTGCCCAGAGACCCACTAAGATGGAGACAGGGTTAAGGGGGCCCACCCGCTGTTCCCACACGGACCCCTGCTGCTTCTAGGTACACAACCAGGCTCTGTAGATTTAAGCTTCAGAAATGTTTTGTAAACCTTTTTATCTTTGAGAACTTTTATTATGACAAATTTCAGACAAAAACAATAGCTGAGACAGTAACAATACACTTGGATTCAACATTATTAACCCATGTCCAGTAAATTGTAATATCTCCATGTACCTTCATGCCCTGCACCATGGTCATTCTGAAGCAAGTTCCATTTTATAGAGAGCAAATGTTTGTTTCATAAATACTTCAGTAGAACCTGTTTCTGAAAGATAAGTTCTTCCAGTTTGACTCCACTGACGTGGACCCTCAGCTGGCGGGAGGGGCAGGCAGCAGGTGGGGCCCCCTCTGCTGTGGGCAGGTTCTGGGAGGAGCCAAGGGGGGCTGCTTTCCCTGTGCCCTGAGCCCCACAGGGCAGGTGCCCAGCGTAGCAGCAGCGAGCCGTTGGGGAGGGCCTTCCGCGCAATAGCAGAGCAGTGGGAAGGAAGGGCTCGGGCCACCCCCCTCGCTCAGGGAACCAGGGCCTGGGCCAGAGCTCTCCTTTTGGGTTGTGCTGGGCCTTCGTTCTCACCGTGCCACGCCCGCAGGCTCTGTCCCCTGGGGGAGAGCCCTGACTGGTGGGGACGGTCAGGGACTCTGTACTGGTGTCGGAGATGAGGAAGCATGCACGCTTCTGAAACTGGGTTCCCGAATGTCCTTTACCCAACATGTCTTGTTCCTTCTGCCTTATGTCAAGATCTGAATGCCTGTTTTCTCCCCCAGAGGTTGACGGATATATTCAGACGTTACGACACGGATCAGGATGGCTGGATTCAGGTGTCTTATGAACAGTATCTGTCCATGGTCTTCAGTATCGTATGACGTCGTCCTTTCGTGAATAACAGCACGGCTTACAGAAAAAAAGACCCAACGCCAAATCTCTTACCTTTAATAGAACGGGACATGGACGCAGTTAGATGCTGTTGCTGTTCTCCCTTTAAATTTTACCACGTGGGGACCTGGCTGTACATACGTGGATAAGCTGATCAACGTTTTTGCAATTGTGATAGTGGCTACATCATTATAATATGAACACTGGGTTTGGTGACTGTTTAATCGTGCCATGAGGTAAATGTGATAATGTTTCTGCTTGCAGAAGAATGCAGCATCTACTTTTCTAGATAATTCTGTAGTGAAAATGCTTTATTAACCAATAGAGACTTTAAAGTAATATGGAACTTGCACAGAAAGCTTTTCATGTGCCTTACTTTTTTAAAAAGGAGTTTATTGTATCATTGGGTATGCAGCCCAAGCAATAAAGTGAATGGCACAAACGCAGGATGTACTTTTGGCTTTTCAAATCATCGTCCCGGGCCTTATGCCGGTGTTCACCACGGCAGGTGCGCTGGCTTCGTGGGAAGTCCCAGGGTCCTGGGAACACCTTCTAGAATGTTCTCCAGCTCAGCCTGCGAGGCTTTGCTTATGAAAATTCAGAAAGACTGTCCTGGCCTCTGATATGGGAGTTAAATTTTATAAAGCTCCTTTGTCTGCATGAACAAACGCGATTCGGTTTAGTAGGTTGTGAATTTCTGTGATTTATAAATGATCTAACCACACTACACTGCCAGTCTCTTCATTACAGATTTCAGACAACACTAGAGCAGCCGGCATAGCCAGCCATTTTCTGTCACCGGCTCACTGTCACCCCACGGCCCTGCCTCCCTGACGTCTCCTGGTACAGCCTGAAGCAGACTGACAAGAATAAAGTTGTGCTATGACTGCGGCTGAGCTGCCTGTCTGCCTCGTCATCCCCAGTGAGGGAGTGAGCCACTCCAGGGGCCTCGGGCCCAGCACTGCAGTGCCGGGCACCCCGTCTGCCCGTGGGTGTAGGGGGCAGGGGGAGGGTGAGTGGGGTCCTCATCGAGGGGCTGCAGCAGAACTGGGTCCCAGGGTCACTTGGCAAAGGATCTGTGGGGCTGAGACTGACCTTATGACCTCAGTCACTGACCCTAATGCCCAGATCCACACATCCAAGTGTTCTGCCCCCCCCCCAATCTCACGGGCCCCTTTACTGAACATCTTCCATTTGACACCCCGACCTGCCTGGGGCCCTCGGGAGATACCTGATTCCTGCATCCCCAGCCCGCAGCCTCCACGCTCAGGGTGAGGGCAGCTGCCCCGGCCGCCCCCAGCCCACATGTTGGCTCCCTGTGTGGGGGCAGCCCGGCCCTGCCCTGTGGTCTGCCTCAGCCCAGCTCACCCCGCGGCGCCCTGGCCCAGGCTCCCTGTGAGCAGTTCTGGAGGGCGGCTCTCAGAGCAGCCGCCACAGCGCTGACGTTCTCGGAGAGCAACCTGCCCCCAGGTGCAGAGCCAAGGTTTACCCTTTGTGGATCGAGTGGGGCCTGACAGAGCTGATGCCAAGAGGCCCATTCTCGAGTGTCAGCTACTGGTGAAGGAAGTCTGTAAACGTGTGATTGGCTCTATGTCCCCTGAAAGAAAGCAGGTGCAGACTAGGTGAGATGGACGCTTTCAGAGAGCAGCTCAGATTGTGGCTGGATGGAGGTTTCTCCCTTCCTGTTCATAGGGAGGGGCTGTTGCTCTGATGGAGATGGTGTGGCAGCACTCCACAGGTGTGTGGTACAGAGAGGTGTGACAGAGACAGATGGGGGCAGCACTCCGCAGGTGTGTGGTACAGAGAGGTGTGACAGGTGTGTGGCATGGAGGCGGGTGTGGTACGGAGGTAGGTGTGCTAGGACAGGTATGTACCCACAGCCGCACCTGCTGAGGAGGGGCTGTCCCATGGGGCGTTGGGGAGGGTGACTTTCAGAAGGTTGTGCTCAGGGCATGGGAGTGGCCTGGAGCCCAGGGCGCCGCCAGTGGGGACAGAGTGAGGAGTGAGCTTGGAGCTGCAGGTGTGGGGTAGGGACTGCGGCCACTGCTGTCCGAAAGGCCTGGGCAGGCAGGTGGGCTTCCAGGGTGTACGCAGGGGGCACGTCGCTGGGGAGGGGGCGCCTCCCACCCACTGGCGTTGCCTGGTGCAGACCCCATCATTGTCTGGGCCACCAGGCACCTGGCAAGGTCTTGAGGAGGGAACCTCAGGGCAGAGCCACCCGCAGGCGCCAGCTGCCGAGGTGTGCCCTCAGGCCACAGCGTGCCCTGAGCCTCTGCCCGGGGGAGTCCAGGAGCAGAAGACTGACCCTGGCCTCCACGGCGCCAGGGCGGTGCAAAGGTGCTGGAAGCTTCTGCTGTGTGCAGCTCCTTGCCCATCCTGTTGCTCAGCCCTCAAGCCCTGCCAGGCCTGCTCAGAGCCGGTTCTGGGGACGGTTGAGTGCAGAGCGGGCTGGCAGGGGACCCAGGCCAGCCTGAGTGAGGCTATGTGGAGGAGGCAGGGTCGGTCTGGCAGCTGAGACTGCCCAGCAGGGACACTTAGCCTGCTGCCCAGCCCCTGGTTGGGGGGCCCTGGACACTCACCCCAGGGCAGCAGAATATGGCCCTCAGGTCCTCTGGGCCTGGACATGGGGACTTTTGTCTGGGGTTGGGACACAGGGGGCTCCATCCTCTGGGGGACCTCCTTCCCTTGACCCACTTTTGTACCCACATTGTGCCATTCTGGGCTCTGGGGCCACAGTAGGGCACAAGGTGACGCCCGTGCCTGCTCTGGGGTGTGGACAATCATCCCAACATCAAGTGGTAGGGCCATGGGTGGCCGTGGAAGAAGAGTCCTTTTAGGGAAGGAGGTGAGGACATTTGGGGCTGGGGCCAAGCTCTCCAGGCACAGAAAGCAGGCGGGTGGGGCGAGTGATGTAGGAGCAAGGCTGTGGCTGGGTTGGGGGGAGGTCAGAGTTCACGAGCTCTGCAGCCCCACCCCCTGCAGCTGTTCACTTGGTGCGTGGTTTCCTGCTGGCTGAGACCAGAGGGTCTGCTTCGAGTGGGTGACCTGTCTCACCAGGTGCTGTATCCCCAGCCTGGCTTCCAGCTGGCTGGCAGGGCCCCTGGAGGGCACTGAGGGGGGAGCAGCCAGCACAGCTGCAGGAGCCGCTGCCTGGTCAGGGTCTTCCGGGGCCTCGCAGCTCAGAGGCCTGGCGGTCAGCACCACAGTAGCTGCAGAGGAATCTCAGAGCATAACCTCTGACCTCACCCCCACTGACCCACACAGTCCCTGGGAAGCCAGGGGAGGGCTCTGTGGGTCCCCATCACATTCGACTTCCTCTCGCCTGAGCTTTCAGTGGTTTGTTCTTCCTGTTGGAACTGGGGTGCCGGGGTTGGAAGAAGCCTGGGTTTCTGGGTCCTAAAGTGGAGGGAACAAGATGCCCACAGGGCGGGGGGGACTGACTGAGCCAAGGGTGCCGCCCTGGCCCCTGCAGCATCCATGGGGTCCAGGGGCCTGCTCTGCCTACGGCAGAGTGCAGGGCCCCCACACTCAACATCCCTGTATTCGGTAGTGTCCCCCAGATGCCTTCCACAACTCAAGTGTCCCTGCCCAGGGAGCCACAGCTCACTGTCTGCTTTTTCCCTTGCCCGGCACTGCAAGGCTGTAATGCAGTTGTGGCCCCGCCGGCCATACCCAGGGCCTTCTGGCCAGGGACCTGCTGGGGGCCGGCCCCTTCCTAGGCCCTCCTGGAGGGGAGGGTCTGGGGATGGCACCTGGAGCCCCATGGGGAACCTATTGGTCTGTAGAGGGGAACCTGGGCCCCTCACTGTCACCTGTGCTGGTGCAGCTGTCCGTCCTGCCTGGCCTGTTCCCCTGCAACCTGCAGGCATGGAGCAGAGGCCAGCACAGTGTCTGTGTCCCGGGAGCAGGGAGCCCTGCCTGGTGTCCAGGCTGCACACCCCTGGAGCAAGCAGGCGCCCGATGCAGCGGAGGCTGGGCTTGTGGAGAGGGACGGGCACCCAGTGCCTGGCAGGGAGCTGCCTGGTGGCTTTGTTCAGAATTCCCCAGATCCTGCTCTGTCCTCCCCGAGAAAATGACATGGGAGAGAAAACAGCCACAAACAAGGGCTGCCCAAGTGGTAACTGCCGAGAGGTGTCAACATCTTGTGCCACAGCCGTCACGGGGCACTGAACAGCCTCCAGAGAGCAGCTGGTGCCTGCACAGGGCCCTCGGCCAGCCCAGGAGGTCAGCACCCCCGGCCGCCTCTGAGGATGGGGCACCGCATGGCAGACACACCTCACTTCTGCCACTTTGGGTACTTATTTTCTTTAACAGATCAGAAGGTACTACATGCTTCTTGAAAAAATATGTAGGAATTACACTTTAAGAAGTAAAAAGGAGAAATTACAAGTTCACTCAAGCTCAGAGTTATCCAGCCAAACTTTTTCTGTGTATAATTCACTTCACCAAAATTGGATCAAGGGCCGGCGCAATGGCTCATGTCTGTAATCCCAGCACTTTGGGAGGCTGAGGCCTGGGGATCCCTTCAGCCCAGGAATTCGAGCCCAGCCATACAAAAAACTAAAAAAAAAAAAGCCTGGCTTGGTGGTGTACTCCTATACTCCCAGCTACTGGGGAGGCTGAGGCAGGAGGATCCCTTGAGCCCAGGAGTGTGAGGTTGCTGTGAGCTGTGACCTTGCCTGGGCTCCACTCCAGCCTGAGCAACAGGCAGACCATGGGCTGTGCCCCTCGGACGTTGGGTGGAGACCACAGGTTGGGAGGCCAGGCTCAGAGTGGAGGATTTGGTAAGGGGAGTGAGAGTCAGCACCAGCCTGGCAGGACAGAGGAAGGGAGGGCGAGGAGGTCCCTCGACAGCAGGACTGCCAGGCGCCCAGGCCCGCGAGGAGCACAGTGCGCTCTAAGGAGCACAGTCGCCCCAAGTGCGCACCGGGCGACTCCCGCGCCTCGCGTCGCCAGCAGCGGGCGCCCTGGCCGGGCCGAGACCCTTGCGCGGGCGGAGGGCGGGGAGGACCCACAGGAGGGCAGATGGTCCAGTGGCTCAGGGCGCGACCCCACCGAATGGGGTCATTCGGTGGGGTCGCGCAGGTCGGCGGAGCAGGAACGCCCAGGGCCGCGCGCACCCGCTATCTGGGACCTTTAAATGTCCTGGACGAGGGACGTCGCACGAACCACCCTTCGTGCCTGGCTCACATCCAGTCCCTGGGAAGCTCAGGGCCAAAAAGTATCACATTAATATTTTGTGTAGTTTGTAAACACCTTTAGTGCTTTTGATTCTCGAGCAGCCCCCACGGAGCAGGCGAGGCGCTGTCTCCCTTTTGATCTATTTGGATCAAAACAGGCCCCCCCCCCGCGCCCACGGTCCCACCCCCTCCGGCCCATTGAGCCCTGGCCCCGCACCTAGGCACAGCCGCAGGTGCGCAGGTGGGCTCCGCAGGTGGTGAGTGACGTGTGACGCTGGCGGTGGGGGCAAATGGTCTAGGGCTCAGGGCGAGACCTCACCCCAGCGGACACTGACCCTGGGGCAACCCGCCCCTTCCGACCCAGACCCGAGGGGCCACCGGGCCGCGGGGTCCGCGGGCAGGACCCCACCCCTTCCCACCCGGAACCTGGGGGCGCGGGCACGACCCCTTCCCACCCAGACCCTGGGGGCGCGGGGCGCGGGCACGACCTCACCCCTTGCCATCCAGACCCTGGGGGCGCGGGGCACGGGCACGACCCCACCCCTTGCCACCCGGACCCTGGGGGCGCGGGCACGACGCCTTCCCACCCAGACCCAGGGGGCGCGGGCACGACCTCACCCCTTCCCACCCAGACGCGGGGCACGGGCACGACC
>VSMD01090827.1:0-10039 GCA_008750895.1 Mirza zaza | reverse complement strand
TCTAGTGAATTACTTGGCCATTTTGGTGTCACAAGTAACCTTTTAAAGAATAAATGTTTTAAGCTTTTCCTATATATGTACATTTAATTGATTTTTTGTTTTTTTCTGTTATAGACCTCTTTTATACGGAATTTTAGCTCATTTCTTACATGGAACTAAGGATAGCATCCAGAATGCATTTGTGAAAGGGCCTTCACTTCAACCTCCAAACCCAAATCTTGGCAAACAACCTAGTAGAAGAAAGCAAATGGGTATGAGTTTTCTGAGATTCACCATTTAGCTGTCAGCAAGTGTATTTTCTTACTTTATATATTTTTTACCTTTGGAGGAGTTTTTCCTGAGCTTTGGAGTCATAATTTAATTCTTTTTATATCTAATATAGTTAGCCTATGTTACTCCAAAAAACAAAATGCTTTTTGGAAAAAGAATCTGGGGAGTGGGAGGAAATAACTGGGTAGAATTCTTAGATATAATTTTTATACAGAAGTATTAAAAAATCTGATTTTCACATAAATTTATAGTCTTTGGAGCACCTTAGATCCTTAGCATACTGAATTAATAGCATTTTATCAAGTGATCATTTTTTTTCTCTCCATGACCGAAGAATAAAAGGCAAGATTGCTGAATACAAATAGAGAAGTCCTGGGTATATGTGTTCTTTGCACTTTCAGGATATTTTTTATGGTAGAATGGTAGTTATCTACAAGTAACAAATTCTTAGGAGAATAGCCCTTATTTCTTTCAGAATCCTCACTTTTTAAATGAGCTTCCAGTTGTTTTGATTATATCAGCAGTAGGATACCATTTAGATAATTTGAATTGAATTGCTCAATGTTTCCACCCGTGGAAGAGAGTGGATCTATTTTCCAAGGACAGTTATAGGTGGGACTCAGGCAGCTGGAGAACAAATGTAAATTCTGAATGTTGATGTAAACATTCAGGAGATGCCGAAAATGCGAATTGCCTTTCATGTTTTTACTAAACTGCTGTCAGCAATATTGACCCTGTTAGATATTTACTGTCTCTTAAGTTCTAAAAGTAAAATATTTGTGAATTAGGTTAACTTCTTTTGGAGGTTATTTCTGACTTCACTAGGAGTTATCCTTCTATATATCTTAGAAATCTGAGCTGAGTAGAACATTGGAAAAGAAATCATTCCCACCTACTTATTTTTATAGTAGAGAAAACTATAAGAGGTTTCCAAGACTAAAAGGTTAAGTGGCTCATCTGAGGCCTGTAGTAGATAATTATTAGCAGAGTGAGCACAACTGATTGCTATTCCTGTGGACTTTTCCATTTAACGACTATGGAGAAGTTTTCCAAATTCTCTTTTCAGGGATTGGTTAGGAATTGACATCAGTGCTTACTATTTTGCAAGTACATATAAAGCAAAATAAAACATTAATTGTGTAAGTACATGAGTAAATCTCTAAAATTTTCATATAATATAAAGTTCCCTTTAACCTCTTTCCTTCTTGCCTCTAACTCCCCCATTCCCCTCCTTTCCATAGATGGTACCTCTGTTTGCCTGTTAGCGGTTTGGGGGATGTCCTTTAGGACTCATTTCTGTGCATTTAAATATATATGCACTGTCATTGTGCATACTATCCTGCAGCTGGCTTTTTTCATGTGTGGATCTCTTTCTTAACTTTGTGTAGTATTCCACAGTATTACTACAATCACTCTTATGTATTGTTTTTAATTTTTTCTTTTTTTATTGCAGTATAACGTTGTACCTTTGTCCACACATATAAATATTTCTTTTGTATAGGTACTTGTTCAAAGTACATACATATTTAAATTGTCTAATTCCCCTCCAAAAAGACTTTACCAGTTTATATACTTAGCAAGAATATATGACAATACCTGTTTCTGTGTTCTGTTGTCACCAGTGGATATTGTACACATTAATACTTGTTAACAGAGCAACTCTGAGACATTGATCTTATCAGTCCCATGAGGAAAAATAACTTCTTGAGAAATAACTTTTCTTGTTTGTAAGCTTTTTATAATCAATCTTCTTAATATTCATGGCTAATGGCTAGTAAGAAAGTTATAAATGACAGCATTTCTTAACCAAATTCTGTTCTTTTGAGGTGAAAGTCACAGATGAGATTGCTAGCCCTAAACACGAGGGGGAAAGAGAGGCGAACAGACAGATGGATACCATTATTTATAAAGTGCAAGAGACATCTTAGAGTCAAGTTCAAGTCAATAAAGCAGCTTTGAGTGCCCATTCTGTGGAAAGCTCTCTAGAAAGCTGAGAAATAAGGATGACTGTACTAATGGGGGAAGAACAGTGATTTTGCAGATTACTCTTTTGATCATCAGAAATTTTCTTGACACAACAGTGACCTCTTTGTGCAATGACTTGGGAATTGTCAGCCAAAATTATATCATGTTCCAATAGCATCCTTAAACATCCCATTTACTCTCTCAATTCTAGCTTACTGTCTGAAGGCTACATAACTCTTATTTGACAGCATTGAAAAGGTTATGAAGATATTAAAATAATTATTCTTCAGATCTCAATATCTTATCTCTACATGAGCTCATCCAACTGAAATATCAAGCACTAAAACTAAGTTAGCTTTTATTTGAAAATAAGTTCAAAGTATTGCAAGAGGAAAGTACTTCTCTCATCAGAGCTTTCAAAGTGCTGCAGAAAAATAAAGAGGGTTTAAAGAAGAGGCATGCTCACCTTTGAAATGATAGCGAATTCATTGGTGCTGCTCCTCTAAGTGATTGTAATATTGCAGGCAAACTAGTTTTCACTATAAATAAAAGATTTTTATTGTAAATAAAAGGCCAGATTTTTATAATAGAGACAATCATCGGCTCAACTTTATTGCACATCTATCAAGCATAACAGACATCATTTTTAAAATACTTTTCTAGAAGATCTAAAATCATTGTGTTCTAAGAAAATTGTTAATTTTTTTCTGTTCTGCAAAGTCTCCTAGGATTAAGGAAGAGAGATTTCCGTCTGTTATCCAGACCTACAAAGTGGTGTTTGCATCGGGGGTAATCAGCTGCTGCGGACTAATAAAACTAGGTGTACAGTCAAATTGTCTTTAGAATTAGAAAATTCAGTAGGTGTTTTTGGTGCTAAAATTTGCATTTTTCTAGCAGCTTGTCCAAATTTATATTCTTTTTTTCCTGTTATCAAAATTGTCACTAGAAAGATTTTGTTTTGTCAGTTGTAAAGTGTTTGGGAGGTTAATATGTTTTTAAGAATATAGTTTTTGCATTGCATTTTTGTTGCATTTGGATATTAAGTCTTTTAGGTTCTTTTAATGTAGAATATTTCTATACTCTTTACCCCATGACAAAAGAAATTGAGTAGAAGTGTCTAGAGCCCCACTTTTGCTATTGCCAGAGCAAAGTGTGTGGTCATAGGGCTCTGGGCTCCTCTCAACTCTCACAGAGTTTCATTGTTTTGTTGCTGGCCTTTGAGAACATTTTCTACAATTTCTTGAGTAACTATGATTTTGGTAGGAAGACATAAACTATGCCAGTTTTTTCCTTGCCACAAGAGGGTGCTGATGGAAAGTATTTCTATTTGAAAATCTTTTAGTGTTTTAATTGAGGAGCTTTGGCAACTCTCAAAATGCTGATTGAACACCTTGCCCTTTCTTACAAATTCCATTCCTTACATGTAAGAGATAGATTGGTAACTACTTACACATGGGTTTACTGCAGGTTCTACTCTGTTCACTTGAAGTCAAGAAATACTTTTGAATAGTTAAGAGTGAGTCCATATACTAAAGGTTTCTGATTTCTTCAAAAGGGTTTAAAAATAATGAGCTTTTTCATTGTCCTAAACCATCTAAAGAATTCATAGAATACTAAAAATGTAACATCCTAAAATATAATATATGTAGATATGTCTGCCTATCTACCTGTTTTGACTTCGGATAACTATTGACATTTGTTTCTGTTTATTTCAGATGATCACCTAAGAAAGGAGGAGGGGAAAAATACTAATACTGAAGATCTTCATATTTCTCAAGCAGTGAAGAGATGACACTCCATTTGGGGTATCTTTTATCTTAAAATTGTGTATATTAAATAACTTATTTATTGTCCCAGTGTTACCAAAATGTACCACTAATATTTGTACTTTGTAGAAATTTGAGTTTCTGCAGAACACGTAGCCCCTCATGTTTGACTGTATTTGTGAATAAAAACTGTCATCAAGCTTATTGGATTTGACTTGAAAGAAAATGTATTGTTTTTAGGAAGTATTTTTAAAGGTCCTTATGTTTGTGAGAAATGAAAGGGCTTTTTAGTAAGTACCCTGTACATTCCTCTAAAAAAAATATAGGTCTCTGTAATCATATGCTCTGCTCTTTGACATGGCACATTAATTAAATTCTCTTCAGCTGGAATTATGTGGATTTGTAAGAACATTCAAGTCTTAAAAAAACATTAAAAGGACATTAAAACCAGAAAAAAAACCTGTAATTCCATGAAGTTTGGGTTTTTTAAAAGTACCTTTTTTCAGATAACCATTTATAATTAGGTTTAAATATCTGAAGTACTATCTAAAGTTGAACTTTTAAGCTAGGTAGCAATCTACTTTTTCTTTCCTGTAGACCATCTTGGCTTCTACTGGAAGATTTAATTAAAAAGTGTGGGGGGGGGATATTTCTTTTAATTTTGCTATAAGTGAAACAAAGAGTTTATTTTATTATATAAAGAATGTGAAATCAGCATGAAGAGACAGGCTTTGGGAGAAATACCAGAAAGTGACTTGTAAAAGATGGCATTGTTTAACCTCTATGTGGCCTTCAGTTATGCAGTTACAGATGAGCCATGAAAGGGCCAGCCCTCTATTGTTTGGGCTCTGGAAGTCTTATGAAATGTTAATTTTTATTCTTAGGATAGAAAAATAGTAAGAGCTGTTACAGTGCTCTCTCTAAAATGCTACTTTGATATTTATTAAAAGAAATTTTTGTGATGTAGAAGAGTCTACAGTCTCATTTCATTGAAAACAACTGACTATTATAGGAGACAGCTCCTGATTGGCAAAAGTCACATGATATTTTCAGAATAAAACTTTGCATGGGCACCTGTCCACTGAGAACATTTAGCTTAAGTGATTTTCATAGGGAAGAGTGGTAAGGGCTGTAGTTGGCAAAATTGGCATTCTCTTCATGGTGTTAATTCTCTGTGCTGTCTTTGCAAATTGTTGAAACTTTTGATTTTATATTTGGTGATGCTAATCAGTGTTCAGATTAACTCCTTACAGATTAACCAATAATTTTTATCTAAATGTAGAAAATTATTAATGAAATCCCTTTAAACCATACTTAATAAGTCAAAAGATTTTGAGAGGCCCTGATGGTGGGTTAAAATTATATAGAGAGATGCAGAAGTGTTATAAGGGACCATTTTCCATTTTTAAATCTTAAATATCTGATTACAATTATGAATTCTATTATATTGTATGTGGGAATATAAATATCTGAATTCTCCCAGGGGACTTGGCTTATTTATATCCAAGGATGTCGGCAGTGGACACTAAGTTTACCTCAGGAATTTTAATCATGTAGGACTAGATTAAGGAAAAATGCTGGAGTTTATAATTTTGGATACTAATATAAAACCAAAATGGAAGCTAAACAGAATTGTCACATGTAGTCCATAGTGCTTTCGTATGTATTATTCTGTAACTTGTTTGTACTGAGGCAACTTTTATACTTTCAATGTATCATTTAATAAAAAAAAAAAAATTAAGCAACTCACCTTTGTGCAAAGGGTGTTCATACCACTATTCTGTCATCAAAAGACACACACCAAAAACAGAAGAATGGAGAAACTTAGTTCTTGGAGGGTGTAGCAGGCGTCCTCAAACTACAGCCCACGGGCCACATGTGGCCTACTGAGGACATTTATCCAGCCTGCCGGGTGTTTTTGCCTCCACTGCCTATCCTCCTTAGCAGCCGACTCGTCCCGGGCCCACAGCGCGCATGTGTGGAATGTGCATCACACTCTCCAATGGTCTGAGGGACAGTGAACTGGCCCCCTGTTTAAAAAGTTTGAGGACGCCTGGAAGGGTTGAGGGAGGGGAGCTTCTCCTGATGTAGGTGCACTTAGCATCAGCCATGTCACTGCAGAGCAATTATTCATCATAGAGCGGTGGTGTCAGTCTCTAGGGTGACAGTATCATAATCTGGGGCCATGTGTGGTTTGGAAAAGCATATTTAGTATTACATTTTTGTATTTGGAAAAGAGAAAACCATCTATTTTTCAAAACACTTAACAATGATATTTTTAGGATTATCCAAAAAGGAGGGTTTTGTGTCCTTGAAAAGTCAAAAAAATCTGCTCTAGAAATTGTACTCATGATTTATGAAGTGTCAATTAATTTATAACCAATAGTTTAAAGAGGTGGATGGGCTGAGAAATTTAAAAAAGGAAAGAAAAGAGAAATGTAGAAATGTCCCTAGGAAGAAGTAAAAGCACAGAGGACCAAAGTATTCCCATAAACTCGTTATTAAGTACATCGCTGGTGGTTTTCTTCGAGTTGTTGGGAGAAGTTATCTTCTAGAAATGCTAGAGAAGTTTTGAAAGAAAACTTGGATTTACATAAAAATAGGATGGGAACAGAAGAGGGATTTAGGAAAGGTGGAAATTTAAAACTTTGGCAATCTAAAAACTCATAGCAGGAATGGAGGTGTCTTTTGAAGAAGATAAATTTAAGCTTAGCATATATATTTGCACAGAATAAACTAATAGCTTTATAATTATGTGCAAGAACACATTTGTATACGATTCACATGCCTGTATGGTTATGTAAAACTGGCTGTGTTCTTTTAACCTAAAGCCAAGTGTACATGAAGGATTAACATTTGTGAGAATATGCCTTTAAAGGCATTGAGGACAGTGCTTCCCAGCCACTTGGTATTTGATTTTTGTAACAACCGTTGTTTGAGGACTGTGTGGTCTTCATGAATTTTTTTGAATTGAAAGCAAAGTAAAACTACCTCTTTAAAAGTAGACTTTATTTTTTAGAGGAGTTTTGGGTAAGTTGAGTGGTAAGAGCAGCTCCTATCTACCCCCTGCCCCACGCGTGCATAGCCTTTCCCACTGTCAACTTCCTGCATCAGAGTAGCACGTTTGTTCCACTGGTTGAATCTCTGTTGAGACAGCATCATCCAAAGTCCATATTTACATTAGAGTTTGCTCTTGTACAGATGCTCTACAACTTAGAATGGGGTTATGTCTCTAGAAATTCATTGGAAGTTGAAAATGATATAAGTAAAAAATGCATTTAATACACCTAGCCTACCTTAAATGCTCAGAATGCTTACATTAGCCTGTAGTTGGGCAAAATCATCTAACACAAAGCCTATTTTATGATAAAGTGTTGACTATCTTATGTAATTAATTGAATACTGTATTGAAAGTGAAAAACAAAATGGTTGTATTGATACTTGAAGTATGGTTTCTACTGAATGTGTGTCACTTTCATACCATTGTAAAAATGAAAAGTAATTTGAACCATTGTAAGGCTGGGACTGTAAATTCTATGGCTTTGGACAAATGTATAGTGACATATAGTCACTGTTATAGTATTATACAGAATAGTCTCATGGCCTTAAAACTCCTCTGCACTTTGCCTCTTTCTGCCTTTTTCAAAAGTTATATAGTCAGAATCGTATAGTATATAGCCTTTTCAGATTGGCTTCTTTCACTTAAAAACATGCATTTAAGGTTCCTTCTTGTTTTTTCATGGCTTGATACTTCATTTCTTTCTAGCACTGAATAATATTAATATTTTATTGTTATTCATTCACCTACTGAAGGGGCTGGCCCCTTGGTTGCTTTCAAGTTTTGGCAATTATGAATAAATCTGCCGTAAACATCCTGTGCAAGTGTTTGTGTACAAACATAAACTTTTGAATCATTTGGGTAAATCCCAAGAAGTGTTGGATCCTATGGTAAGAACATGTTTATTTGTTAGGTTTTAAAAAAAACCTGTAAAACAGCTTTTTTTTTTTTTTTTTCTTTGAGACACAGTCTCACTCTGTTGCCTGGGCTAGAGTGCCGTGGCGTCAGCCTAGCTCACAGCAACCTCAAACTCCTGGGCTCAAGCAATCCTTCTGCCTCAACCTCTCGAGTAGCTGGGACTACAGGCATGCACCACCATGCCCGGCTAATTTTTCTATATATATTAGTTGGCCAATTAATTTCTTTCTATTTTTAGTAGAGATGGGGTCTCGCTCTTGTGAAGGCTGGTTTCGAACTCTGGACCTTGAGCGATCCACCCACCTCGGCCTCCTAGAGTGCTAGGATTACAGGCGTGAGCCACCGCGCCCGGCCGTAAAACTGCTTTTATTGAGTTTGAGGATCCTTTTTGATAGAGGTAGAGAATCTGGAGTTACTGGGACACCGGAGTTTGAAGTGGGCGATGATAGAAAGAGCATTGCAGGTTGTGGTGCAGTGGACTCTGGTAGCATGGAGACCTGATGAATGAAAAGTGCTTTTGCACAAGAGAGGTGGAGCTGAGCTGTGCTTATCGTCAGGAATGATGTTCCTTTATCCACAAGGAGGCAGACCTTAGGCCAGATCTACTGAGTCAATATACTTGGGCTGATACACTTGTTTTTTTTTTTTTTTTTGAGACAGAGTCTCACTCTGTTGCCTGGCCTAGAGTGCCGTGGCATCAGCCTAGTTCACAGCAACCTCAAACTCCTGGGCTCAAGCGATCCTTTTGCCTCAGTCTCCCGAGTAGCTGGGACTATAGGCATGCGCCACCATGCCCGGCTAATTTTTTCTATATATATTTTTAGTTGGCCAATTAATTTCTTTCTATTTATAGTAGAGACGCGGTCTCGCTCTTGCTCAGGCTGGTTTTGAACTCCTCACCCTGAACGATCCTCCCGCCTCGGCCTCCCAGAGTGCTAGGATTACAGGGGTGAGGCACCACGCCTGGCCCACTTTTAAATAATTAAATCCTGGGCCACTTGCGGGAGTAAACCATGCTTGGACCCAGTCTTTGATATTACTAAAAACTAGAAGGGATCACCCTTTGGGGATTTTTGAAGCTAGTGGTAAAAAAACAAACAAAAAAAAAACTGACTGCAAGAAATAGATTTTTCCCTTGGCTATCTTGTTTCATGAGTTCATGGAAACTCCCATTAAATGGCCCCTCACAGAAGAGACATGCCTAGGAAAATTACTTGACAGCACTCAATCAAAGTGACATTTTTAAAAGTAACTCTCCCCCCAATTTTAAAATAACTGACCTTTTGAGCCATGAGAAATATAAAACAGAGACATCTGATTCGATGACTATAACAATGCACTTTTGAAGGTTCAAACATCTGAACTTCGTCCATTGGACAGATATGTACTGAATGACTGTTAGATGAACATGCTGTCTCTGCCTCCTCTTCGAGTCTACCAGAAAGGTATGGAATGGTTTATATAAGGCCTTCATTTGTACTGTCATATTTAACAACCCAGCGAGGTAGTTGAGGCAAAGAGTCTGACCATTCTTGCTTTTCCCTGAGAAAACAGGCTCAGAGAGGTTCACCAACAATCTCCAAGATGCTTGGCTGGTGCTGGGCAGATCTGGGATTAAAACTTTAGATTTCCATCTGCTAACTATGGACTCTATCAGTCAGGCTGGGGTTGGAACTCCTGCTCGACTACTAACTACATGTTCTACCTTGGCTAGGTTAGTTAGCCTTTCCAAATCTGGATTCTCAGCAGTAAAACAGGAAAAAAAATAAAGTACCTACTCCACAGGGTTGTTATAAGGATTAGGTAACAATGTAGAAAAATTAAATGTTTGTTACAAAGTCCCCTATTTGTTAACAACATAATCATTCTCTTTTAGAAATAATCAACAAGTTCTTTAAAGAATCAAATGCAATCTTGTAAAATTGGAAATAACAGTGTTAATTAATGCCTCTGATAAAATTGCTAGTTCTTATTTTGAGGCCAGCACTGTATACCGATGGCCTGCTCTGGACGGTGATGGTGGACTGAATTCAGTTTCGCCCCTTCCGTTACTTCTCTGCTC